>QXVZ01008657.1:0-16131 GCA_008931825.1 Phallusia fumigata | reverse complement strand
TGGAAGGTCACTGAATCCTGGTTTAGGTTTATAACACAATTCTATGTACTCAAGAAGTTGTTTGGAAGACAGAAAAAAAAACATTCTAAAAGTCCAACTTCCAACAATAATGCTTTTATGCGGTGACTTATCATTTTCTAATTTTTCACCACCGACTTACCACATTTTCCCCTTCCCCTTTCCTCGTCTTCGCCGTCAGGACAATCGTAAGTTCGGTCACAAAGTTTCAATGACGCGATACATTTCCCATTGGAACATTGAAACTCGGTTTGTGGATCGCAAGTCTTATTTCCTGCAAGCACAAATATGTGATTTTGAGGTTGCACTAATTCCCTCAAAAAGCTTTCCACATGTTTGCTTGAGCGACTTTGTACAAAACACGAACGAGATTATGGAGGTGTTTCCGCAGCCAAGGCAGCTTGGTTCACACTGTAAAAATTCCTTGATTTTCTGTATGACTGCAAAACCGGATTCATTTGTGACAAAAGTATCCCTATTGTAATCCGACTCACCGTGGTGTGGATTACAACTCGGCATTTGGTTTAAATGCGCCCGTGAACCTTTGTAGGTATATTGCATAGTACTTACTGGCAGAGCGCTAAAACTATTGTTAAAATGTTAACAATTTGCGGTGTCCCAGCCAGCATTCATCGTATCTTGGGCTTTGAATTTGATAAAATACAAACTAAACAGGAAATGACTTATACCTGGACAATTTATTTCGTCTGATCCATCGGCGCAATCCATCTGATTATCACACACCTCCGACTTGGAAATACAATGTCTTGGATCACAAGCAAATTGGTCATGTGTGCAATGGGATAAAGTGCCATCTGAACGTAACAAGCATAAAGATAGGCTTATTTAATATTGAAGGAGGAATGCGTCTTTTGTAGGAAACTTACTGCAGTTTTTCTCGTCCGATCGATCAGCGCAGTCATCATCACCATCGCAAACCCACGCGGTAAGAATACATTTCATTTCATGGGCGCACGAGAAGAATCCGAACGGGCACCTGCAAGTTCATAGGCAATAGCTACACCATAACCAGATAGAAAATAATTCAAATCCCCCCAAAAAACAAAGTTTTAATGCTACACCAGGTGCTGACAAAAAAACTCAAAAGTCGCCACACGACAACATTAATAAACCTGTTTGGTTGTGTAAAATAATAAAATTTGTCTGCGTTACATGGGCATATAAACCCGCGCTTTTTAACTTATTTGAATTTCGTGTAGTTAGTAAAACTTTAAAAATCATACATAATGAAACGTTAATGTTTTCGCTTTAAAACCCAAACACCGTGTTCATTTTTGGTACAGAGTAAAGTTCACCAGCAAAGTACCAACTCAGCAGAAAAAATCTTCCAAGGCATTTCGGACCTTGGATCAATCTCGTAATCCGTTTAGGAAAACAAGTTCGCAGGTAACCTCGTGTCGATGATTAACTTGTGGACGAACAAACAAGCCACTTCCAGACTACGGCGATAGTTGTTTCAACATTACGTAGCTGGTACGTTTTATGTCCATGCCAAGTTTCCGTTGAGACGAACTTTAACTTCGCAATGACTTGGTTTGACAGGACAAAGTTTGTGTCGTGCTTTTCGTGTCGTTTCAGGCAGAAGCCGGAAACGTTTTTGCACAACGGAAACAGCACTTTCCACACTCCTAATACTGAGCTGTTGGACTTTAATCCCTAGCTTAAGGCAAGAAAACATCAGGAAGAGGGTCTGTAAGGTAAAACTAACCGTTTAGGTCGAGAAGATTGACAATCTGACTCATCAGAATCGTCCTCGCAGTCAGGGTCATCGTCACATTTCCATTTCTTTGGAATACATTGGTTGACTGTGGCACATTTGAATTCTGTGTCTGAGGAAACACGAAAAGAAGCTTTGCTAAAAGATGAAACATCTCACAACAAAATAACTTAAACGTACAACAGTGTTTTATTTCAAAGTTCTTTCTCCTGAATAATTTCGTATTTTGCGCCAAAAAATACAGAATGTATATTGCGAAGTGGTTATGGATCTTTAAATTCCTAAGTAATGACCTATTCCTCTAGTAAAAAAAAAACCACATCTAAACAATCTTTTGTATATTAGGGTGAGTTATACCTTGGGGCTTGGTTTTTGCTCTCCGGGTGCCTAGCGTCCTATTTGCTGCATTTTACTTAACATTGAAAACATTTACAAAAACTTAGAATTAAACAAAAACACACTCACACACACTATTACTGACCTGGACAAACCCTTTCTCCGCAGTTAAGCTCGTCAGATCCATCTTCACAATCATTCTCACCGTCACATTGCCACTTCTTTGCCATACATTCTGTGTCGTTGCATTGAAATTCCGATGGGCGGCAAGTTGGTACCTGATATTCAACAAAAAGTACACAGTTATTATTTAATCTGTTGTACAGGCAAAAATATTTAATCTATTGTACAAGCAAATATATTTAGTCTATTGTACCGGCAACTATAGTTCGTTGTTGTATATTGAGCAATGATGACTCATCATTTAAAACATGACACATCTGTTTCCTAACTTGCCAATAACAAACAACCTAGTACTATGCACTTTAGAAGATTACAGGCCGTTATTTAATGCACACTAATCCACTTAAGGCATAAATTGTAGTTACCGGACAATTTAGTTCGTCGCTATGGTCCTCACAGTCATAATCTCCGTCACATTTCCACATGTCAGGAACGCATTTCCTTCCACATTTTGTTTCGTTCGCTTTGCACTTGCGGTTGTCTGCAACCGAAAATTCGCTTTATAGGTGTTGTTTTAAGAGGAATGTTAAGAGACACAAATTAAAATCTTTAACAAAAATGTTGACTGACATTTTTGACCAATCACAGCGTGTCGACTATTCCACTATCAACCAGGTGCTTAGTTTAATTTTCAGTTTGTTTTCAACAATATTTTGTACGAAAAAGTTTAAACACATGAGCTCGACGTGATTGGTCAAATATGCCAGGACCTTTAATCGCCGGGTTTATGAATGACGACAATAAATTAGTTCGTTTGTACCAATTCGGATGTCGTATTGTTGATTCCTTTCGACGCTAATCGTATGAAACGGCGAAAACAATGTATTAAAAGCAACCTATGTGAGCGTCCATTAATGTTTTAAGTACAGTAAATACAAAATAAAAACTTTGTACGATGATGTTTAGCGTACTTATATTACCAAACGAGAGGAATTTTAATTTAATTTGCGTTTTGCGTCACTGGTAGGTAAACATGGTTTGACGGCAGCTACAAGGCGAAACAAATGTCGCTGTTTGAAATATTACTTGGAATTAGTCTTTTTCTAGGGCTAGCAGTCGTACTGCACTTACCGCAGATGATTGCTTTTTCGTCCGATCCGTCTTTGCAGTCGTCATGTTCGTCACAAAGCCATTGGTCAGAAATACACAGTCCATTATCACATGTGTACTCTAGCGTTGCGTTGCACGTCTTGTTTTCTGTAAACATGTCGCGGGTTGGTGTTAAACGATAAATCTTCGTGTGCTGTACTTGGACAAGTTACAGAAGCAATTCGACTTCCGTGACAGTATGCTAAAAAACCCGGGGTCACATCAGTTCGAACTCGGCGAGGCAAAAACATACGAGTACTTACGCCCAAAAAGGAAAACTAGACGTATTTGTTGACAATCTTGTTAGATATACAGTTTGAAAAAGAAAAAAAAAACAATTTCGTTGGTGTACTTGTAGAAATCATGTGTAGTATTAATGTTCGTGATGTTTACTGAATATTACGCCTTACTTACCCTGCATAAAAAAACGCACAGTAAGTGATATTACAAGCGCAAAGACGTTGACGACAAGTGTTTGGGTGATACACGATCACTACTATGCGCTGACGAAATCATCACGCGATTCGTTTCAGCCAATCGCACACGACCGGTCGGCAAAGCAAATCCCGCGGCAAGTGCGTTTCTCCTTGCTCCGCGTTGGGTGGAGCTTGTGAGAATAAACTATCTTACCTTGGTACCGTAACAAATGTGTTTTTTAGGAATGTGGTCATACTTACTGCAGTTTAACTCGTCTGAATTGTCACCACAGTCGTCTTCACCATCACATGTGAACTTCTTGAGGATGCAACGGTTGTTTAGGCACTGAAACTTTTGATTTTCTGCTGTACACGCCAATCGCTTGGCATCTGGCAAAAATTAATACATGTTACACAAAACTGTGAAATTTAGTTTAAAATGTTTAAATACATACTTACCTATCAGCGTGTGGTGTAAAGCAATGGCAAATATTATTAGCACAAAACAAAACCATTTTTGACAAAGTAACATTTCAGAGCCAAAAGAATTCATTATCTTAAAACTACAGCCTGATCATGTCCTGAATACAAATAGCAAAACACAATAAAAATCATGATTTTATCTAAAACAGGTCCCTGTATAGCTATAATAATGAATTGTCAAAAATTATACAAAAGTGAAAAAAACTATTTTAGCCTGGGGCAAATCTATTAGTTTTCACTCTGCATGGGTCAACTACAAGTTAATCTGATGGCTGCTTTAATTAAGTACAAGTATAGGTGGCTGTGGCACTGGCAATACACCCTCCTTGATAAACTAACGATAAACATTTATCAAGGGCGAAGCTGTAAGTAACAAATCTTTGTTGATTACCAACATTTTTAACTAATTTAAAAAAAAATAAACATTTCACTGTTTGTCATATTGCCTAGTGATATATAAAGCGAACAAACTTCTAAATTGATTTAACCACATTCCAGTAATTCACACATTCACATAGCACATTGTAAGTAACCAGATAAGCCTTCTTCTACCATTAAATCTAAGCAAATACCCAAACTGTTAGTATCATTTTGTTAGTAGTGCAGTACTGGTAAAAATACACTAAACTGCTACAATAGTGTCTATCTATATGTACTGCGAGGGGTCGGTCGTTTCTCTTTTTTATTGCATCTTAGATTTAGAATTGTGATGAGAAATAACACAAGCTTGACAGACAACTGCTTAACTGCGTTTTTGCAAACAGCAGAAATAAACATCATAAAAGCTATTCTAAAGAGTATATTGGGACAGAAGTTACATGCACCAAGGAAAATCGTCAGGATCAGACATCAGACTTTCTTAAATCGGCCTCCAACTCTTACCGGCTGGTTGATTTGTCACGCGTGACCAAACGCGGCATGTCGGCAACTTTTTCGGGTGCAGCAGGTTCGGTCGGTCGACTCGGTTCGCTCGGTCTAGCTCTTGCAAGTCTAACTAAACCACTGATCTCTATTAACACCGGGGGTGAGATCAGTGAACTAAACCAGTTGTCGCTACTATAGACTTTAGATTGGTACCTATGTTATTTCCAAATTTCGCCAATTCCGATGCAATATTTATTTTTACCAATCTCAATCCCCTAAACAGAATAGCACTAACCGTCAGTCAATAGCAAAAAAAACGTTCGGCCTAATAGCTAAAAGACATGACTGGAAGCCGGGTTTTAGCTTTCAGACAATCTTTTTCAGGTTGAACTGTAGCCATTAATTTGCCTGTCAATAGAACAGATTTGTAACATATATTGCACCAATGAAATTTCAATAGCCTCAAACATCGCTTGCAACAAACAACTGCCACCTTCCGTTTATCTTTTTCAAGGTATCTGTATCTACATATGTCATGCTTATATTTGCAAGAAGTGTCTGAAGTGCATACGATACAACATCCACCAATAACTTACCAACAGTACGAATTAATAAACATCGGTAGATGAAACAGAAACTATTGTTTGTAATTCGAGTGTTTAAAATTTTCCTGTCTTAGCCAAAATATTGACGCAGAGTATACTGTGGAAATTGAACTTTAATTTAAACACAAATCTTCTGGCGGAGGCAATAAAACGTTGGTCAGTGTGAGATGTTGACACTCTTGGAACGTGAAACGTTGATACAACGACTTGCATAGCAAAATAGAGTCGTACTGCATTTCGTTTTCCATAAAACCATTTCAAAACCACAGAAGACTTTCGACCACACATTTTTCAGGTGGTTTACAATCTTGAACTGGATTTATGTCTTGTATTTTTCCAACTCCTTTTGTACAAACGACTTCTTGGTTAGAGCCAGCTTGGCCTGCTCCTGAAACAAAAACACACTGCTTCAAATTTTTTGCTTTTATAAGTCCTAGTATATCTTTAGAGGCAACTGTTTACAAAACAGATCCGCATGAATTTGGTACAGAACTCACTTTCTTTCCTTGTCGTGCATAACTTTGCGCTTCGGCCCCGAGATGCTGATATTGCGCTGCCAGGCACTTTGAGTATTCTATAAGTGACATTTGGTAAAAAAGACAAAAGTTGGACAGAGAAAATGTTTCCAACTTCATATGTGTATTTACCCTTTCTTGCATGTTGCGCACCCTCTTCCAAAAATTTCTTCGTCTCGTCATGTTTCTTCCTTAGAGATGCCATCTCGCGTTGCAAATCAGTGGGCGGTCTCTCGCCACGTTGCTTATACTTTCCCATTTTTGTGTCAACTATTTTCATGTCAAGTCGTAGGACCTCCATACTGGATATACTACAAGTTAAAAACAGCAATTATATTTCATATTTCAGCAAGCCATATTGTTGTGCTTTCAACATGTTTTTTTGCTTCACACTCAGATACAAAAAAAGCTGGCATTGGTGAAAACGTTTATTGCGTGATAAATTACAAAAATATATTTGTGAACGAACTAAAACCTTTGCTTCGATAACAAAATATAAAAATGTAGAAAACAAAAATAGACACACAACATTTTTTTAATAGTGCCTCGATGAAATTTAACTGCTTTAAAATTTCTTTTCGGTGCGTAGAGCTGCTTGTGGTTGCATGACTTGCATCATCCTCACGACAACACACAAACTTTTGATTTCTTACTGCAACAAATTAAACAACTGTTGAGACATGCTGCTTTTTACTAAGCTACTTTTTTACTTTTTACTGGCAAAAATTCAAACGACCAAAAACAGTTCATAAATATTGATGCAGCATGCACAAACATGATTGCAAAATTACTGATGTGTTCTTTGCTTTAGCTGGCAAAACTGTCTGTTCAACTGCATACTGCCGCCGTTTCGTCAAACAACTGTCATCTGCTAATATCAATTGCTGCGGCAGAGGTGTCACAAATAGCAGTCACAGACTGAAAAATGCCATTTTTATGTCTATCAAGAACAAAATGCTTGGTAGGGATAGGGCGGAAAACAAAAACTTGAGCAATCGGTATTAAAGCCGTTTGTTTTGCTCGGGTAATATCTAGACCAAATCTGTTAACCGGGGTTTCTTGAGCTCTAGAGGTTCCTCGGGAATTGATTCGTAGGGGTCTTGTAACTAAACACATGGTGCAGTGTTCACAGTTTCACAATGCAGCAATCTTGCCTAAATACTACAACCTCTTGCACACGTTCCACAAACAATGGTGCGACTTGTTTACGGAACACGTGCAAAAGCTGATGCATGATGTGGCAATTTTTAGGCCAGAGTTCCGCAATATCTTTGGACAAGGGTGAAATTAGTTTTGTGAATTGTGCACAAGGTGATATGTTTTACTTACAAGGCCCCTACAGATTAAAAATCCTGACGAGAAAAACTTTTACGCATGCGCATGAATGGTAAAGGCAAGCACATGCGACTACTTAGCTACAACTAAGAACTAGATTATTTTTTTAACAAACGTTGCACCCCATGTACTCTCGTCACAATGTCAAAACTATTAAAATACACAATAGGTGAAAAAAAAAACTTTGACCATGCTTAATATTTAATAACTATAAGTATTTTGTTGAAAACAAAATGCGTATTTTCCTTTTTTTACACTCATTTTTAAAACATTTGTTTAAATGGGAATTCACTTTCATTGCAAAACTTGGTCAAGGGTTTTATCAAGTCAAAATGGTTAAAAAGCACTGATCTCAACCACAATTCCCTGTCACTACACATGGCACATCCCAAATACTACGTAGTAAAGACGCACTGAATTTTATAGTTACTAAGATTGGTTGGGGTAATTATTTAACTGGTAACTAACAAATAGAGGTGCCTGTGTAACAGCTGTGGAAGGCTACTTACCACAAACCTTACATAAAAGTTGTAACACAACAGTACAACAAACAAGGTTGTGTTTCTGGCTACAGCAACTAAGTAATTTATCAAACATAATTGTATATCAACTGTAAGCGGCCCGCAACCAGCGTCAGATTCAAACTCAAAATCTCAATTTTGTAAGGAGCGGTTGTTTTGAACTATCACCTCCCAACACCCAAACAAACTGGATTCATTGTTTTGATTTTTGTGACAATTGCCATCGATGAAGGCAACAACAAAAACGTGCACAAAATCTTTGCAATTTTTCACGATTTGCGCACATTCTTAACCAGGAAGTCGCGTGATAATTTTTTTTCAATTAACGTCTGTTACATTAGAAATAATTTTCGCAGTTGTTTATTGAGCGCTGCAAGGATGGTTGGAAGTCGCGGTTGAAAATTACTGGTCCACACACATAAGTTGCACCAAATGTTATGCCAATGTGCACTTACTTTACAACTGGTTTTCCTGAGCTGCCACTTGGCTTGGGTGAGATTTGCTTTGCGCTACTTTTGCTTGTGTTTGCTGGTGGAGAATGATGCCGCTTTCTGTGTTCAATGTGAAGCCATTTCTCCTTGGTTGTACTAACATCTGACCCAAGAAGAGGTGTTCTCAGTCGCACATAAGCCTCAATTTTGCCCATTGTGTTACGACCATCTTTGATCTGCAAGCAAATTATAAGCTAACAAAATACATGTTATTTAACAGCATTGGTCTTGCTAAATAACATGTGACTTAAAATCAAAAGTGTGACTTAAAAGTAGCTCTGTCGCCCATTGAAAATGTCTTCGGCCCACAGTTTGAAAAGCACTAGCAGTAGCATAGGCATTTACCAGCTTGGGTATTGGCTCAACAAAAAGTTTTTTCTGAGCTTATTTCTCGTATTACAAATCATGAACGATGTGATGTGGCCATAAAATACGATGGGTTTGTCTCTTTTACAAATATTATAAAAACATGGCATGTTGACACCAATGTCAAGCATATAGAGTTGTTCCCAAAACATATTTGGCATTGAAAGGAGCAAGAGATTGGTGTTTTTTGCCTTTCGAAATTTGAATATAATGTTTTCTATTTATTACCTCCTCGACAGCATGAATCTCACAGTGAGTTTCCAGGGGTGCCAACTTGACTGTTACACTTCCAATTGACTTGTCACTTCTCAGAAACCCACTAACAAAAAGTTTGAAATCAGTAAAAAAAAATTAAATCAATACAGCAAATCAAACAGGTACCCCTTTTGAAATACTTCAAGCTTCAGAGATTTGTTTTTCACTGCTCTCAGGCTAGCTTTTAGTTTTCTAATAAAGGGAACACGGAAATGTTCATTAAAGTTCAGGTTTTTGGTGCCCTGGCCCTCCTCGCTCTTTCCCTTACATGGATTGTCCTGGAAACATGCAATTAGCATGAAAATATATTTAAAAATAAACAAGTTTGTTTTCTGGTTTTAGGGTGATTACAAAATTAAGCCCAAAGGTGTACTAAAAGCATAAAGACACTTAGAAAGTACGTTTTTGATTTTTCAAAAACTTACATGTGGAAATGGAAATTCCCATTCAATAAAGATTTTTGCTTCTTTTCCACCAGTATTTACATCAATACATTGCACTATTTCAAGTTCCATTTCATTACTTCCAAGGTCAGGAATAATTTTCACAGTATTAAAGGATCTGTAAAAAATGTGACTTTATCGTAATCGGAAATCCAACTTATAACTTTACAACAATGCTGTTAACTTGGTTTTTAAATTGATGGCAATGGATCAGTAGAAGGCCATGGGACACATTTAAAGCATACTTTATAGGGTTTTGCAAAATGTGTGTACTTACAGTTTGGTTTCAAAGCATGCTTTACTTGGTAGTGTTGGTTTGTATTTTTATTTTTTTCAATTAAAGTTTGGCCAATGTAGTCGCTGTAAAATTTTAGCAAAACTTTATAATTTAGGAACTGCCTATTTTAATAGCTGAAAGAATTGACACCATTTTTCATTTCCTAATTACAGCCTTACTGGGAGTTGATTCTTACTTGTCTTCATAGTAAAAGTGAGGAGGGGGATCCCCATGGCGACGACAGCTTCTTACATAATCATAATCAGCTTGTGATGTTCCTGCAAGTCTGTCACATCTTTCAGCTCCAGCCACATCACCAGTGTGTGTCATCTGCTGAGCAAATGCCCTGGCTTTCTGCAAAGTAAAAATTTCAAGCAAAAATGAGGATTTTTTCCAAAACTCAGATCAAATCAGAATGCCAGGGGTGGCCAACACATGACATCGACATGCATACGTTAAAAAGGCTACTGCAAAAATTTAAATCCCTAAACTAAGATTTGACACACAGTCAATCTTCTGAGTTCGAAAGAAAACAAACACCGAAGCAGTAGCAGTTTTCAATTGCAAATTATTTGTTTTAAATATTGGTTTTTCGTCGGTCAATGAATCAATTAGTTTCTTGTAAAAACCATTGTTTTTATAGTAATAGAATTGGTTCACGATTTTACCAAAATAACAATGTAACAGTGAAAATTAGTTACATCTCAAGCCATTGACCAAAAACAAAAATAGCTAGACCGTTATACACTTTGCACATTTCACAGCCTAGCACAATGCAGCGGATGGGTCACTTTGATCAACTATAAAGCCATGCTTTTAAAAGCTTTTAAATCAGTTGAAAATATACAAGTTTAATTTTAAATAGGAATTCAGCATTTTTGTTTGTACCTCCACTTGTTTCTGCAGCATCTTGGAAAGCCTGGAATATAATTCATCATCTTCCTCAGGTGTTGATTTTCTTTTAGCCTTGGAAATTTCGTGACCTTCAATTACTTCAAATGCTTCGTCTCCTTGTGACCTTCTGTTGTGTTCAACTGGTGGTTGTGGGACATTGGTAATGTCAACCTATTTATAAACAAGAAATTTCAATCAAACAAAAGAGGGTTATAAACGGAAATAATTGCAAGTAGTCTTAAAACTGCATGGCAAGAACATGCTTTTATTGCAGTCTGGAATTGGCAGGACTACAGCCAACATGTTAAATTATTAGTGGAAGACATATTAATAATTTGTTGAACCAATTAAATATATTGATGCATTGACTTTATTTTACTTGTATCAGCTATTTTAACATTGCAATTTTTTGGTGTTTGCAAATGTGACCTTTAAACCACTTTTTGCTGCCTCAATCATCTCATCAAATCCTTTCATTTTGCGCAGGTATTCCAATGCAGTTGCCTTATCCCCCTTTTTCTTTGCCTCAAGCGCAGCTCTCTTGAAAGCAGCTTGTCGATTTTCCAGGAATGCCACTTGTTGGTCATAGGGGGCTAACAAACAAGACAATGTATGCATCTCTAACTAATTCAGACTATGTAAAACATAAATTTAAAATATAAGATATGGCAGAACTAAAATAAATTCTGGTGGTGCCAGAGTAATGTAGACGAAATTGTGACATCAATCACTATGTGTGCATTGTTCTAAAAACCTGACTTGCATAAAGAAAATACACACCTTATCACCCACTTACTTTTAGGTGCACCTTTTGGGGGAGTCGGTGATGGAGTCTTACTCCCTTTCTGGCTTTGTGGGGATTTGCTTCTGCCAGCCTTTGTACAACAACAAAAACAAGTTATTCTAATTGGCGAAAAATACAAAACTCAAAAGCAACCTACGGCTACTGGGACAGGCAACTGATTCAAAGCAGGTTTTGAAGGACCTGGTTCATCCTCATCCACATTTTCTTGTATCAGGGATTCTGCTCTCTGCAACAAATTTTCTTGCTGTGTTTCTTTGATGCCTATGAAAGGTATAAACTGTAAACAGTACTAAAATGTACACCCACAACATAAATCCTAAAGCTCTTGACTGATAACAATATGCTGTGTGGTTCGTGTTTATATTATAGTTGCTACCACTGTCTATTTTCTGTTGGAAAACGTAGGAAGCATATCGAGGACAAATATTTACTGTTTGTTTCCCAACTACACATATGGACTGATTTGAGGCTGAGAGTTTTATTACTCATGCCTGTTTGAAACAAAATGAAGTCATTGTAGCAGTCAAGATGTAATTTTGCCTGTCGCCTACCAAAGCAAGATAGTCCTGTCACAAAAAAGCATATAACTGGTTTTGAAATCTACACTGGTAATAAATCTAATTTCTTTGTGGTAATGCAAGCTAATAAATTTCTGGTTGGCACAGAAAAAGACTTTCAAAAGATGTTAAAAACTGTTGGCAGTTTAGCAATAAGCAGGTCTTAATTAGTAGTTCTTAAATAATATTAGATTTTAACCTGGTATTGGAGGGAACCCTGGGGGGACCGGCAGCTCATCGAAGTTCACAGGCTTGCCAGCTTTGTGAGAGCGAATGGCTGTTTGATATTGTTTAACAATTCTACCCATTCTTCTTGCTTTTCCACCATTTCCCTCTTTGGTGGCTTCAGCAGCACTAGACTGGTATTTTTGCATCCTTTGCTCTAATGCCTCCAAAGCAGTTTTTGGCACAGTTGGTGCACTTGGTTGTGGAACTAACAGTAAAGAAAAAATGTAATATGTTATGTTTAACACTCGTACTGTTGGCAACATTCTAGTGTATGTAATATACGTTTGAAGAAAAATTGTGTTGTGGATCCAAAGAATATACTAACAAAAAAGTTAACAAAAAGCATGAAGCTATTAAAGTTACAGAATGTACCTTCAGGTTCTGGTTTTGTTGGAGCATTCTCAATATTGTTTTCTTTTGACACAGGCTCTGGTGCTGGTCTAGTAGGTTGAGCTAAACAAATGTTAGTCAGCAATATGGTTTATATGNTGAGCTAAACAAATGTTAGTCAGCAATATGGTTTATATGCCATATGTCCTGTGGTACATTACACACATACCACTCGTAGCAGATTTTTCCTTTAGTGAAGGGGGCATCTTGGCTATATCAATGGTCTGCCCTTCATTTGCAGCTTGTAGTACAGTATCAAATTGCTACAATTTTAGTATTTCAATGTTTATATCCCTTTAAATATTTCAAGTTATAAACAAATAATCACTTTACCTTGATGACTCTAAAGTATCCCAAAGCAGCAGTTTTGTCACCATCCCTTTTTGCTTGTAATGCAGCCATCTTATATTCTTGTTTTCTGCTTTCTAACAACTGTATCGTTTGTGGGTCAGATGCGGGTTTTTGGACTTTGGGGGGAGCTTCTTTTACTGGGGGTTTTGGTGCAACAGAGGGTGGGGGTTCGTTGGGTTTTACAGGCTCATTTTCAACAACAGGAGGGGAAGTCGGGGGGTTGGCACCAATGGCACCAGCAACCATTGGAGGGATGTCATCCTCAGATATAGGTTTACCTTTCTTGGCCAATTTCAGAAGGTCATCTATTGTTTTAATTCCCCTTTGCAGCCTTCTGACCTGAAAAATAAATATTCATTTTTAATTCTGGTCTCACTGCTATTCTTAATAAAGGAAAAAAATACTTTTGATGTTTGTCCATCTGCTTGCGCACTCTTTACAGCAGTTTGATACATAGTTTTACGACTTGTCAGTAACTCCACTGTTGAGCTTCCAGTTTGAGGCTGTGGGCTTGGAGATCTGCTACGTCCTCGAGCTGGTCCAGGTTTAAGTAATTCCGGCTCATCATCTCCGACCAGATCAGTAAGTTCTGACTGCAACAAATACAAGCACACAACCTTGAACAAATATTAATTTACTAACAATGAAAAGTATCCACATTTTTACATGAAGAATGTATTTAGTTCATTAACAAATGTGCTTGTTGGTAACATCAGTTTTGGACAGATTGACCTTTTCTAAGCTCTACAGCAAGACATCTGCTTGACAAACCAAACCCATATTATGTGACAAATTTGCATGAACAAATATTTGACCCTTTGGGGGTTTAGCAGGGATACTCTTTATAACCACTGGACTATGGTGTCAATTCAAACAAATGATGCACTACCACGGCTATATCTACCACTTAAAAGTTTTGTTCAAATCACATAGACAAGCTGCAGAGAGAGAAAAAGAAAGAAAGGAGTAGAAACAATAGTTTCATTCAGAAAAGACCCATAATGATGATGTTGATCATTGATGTGAGTCCTCAACAGAAAAAATGCTATTCACTAAAAGATCACAGTGGGGGGCATGAAGGCAGACATTGGCAGCAACAGTTAGACCAAAGTAGTTAACCTACCATCAGTTCGTTCTCATCTTCCTCTGTAACTTCATCATTCTCATCTTCATCTACATCTCGCATCGATGAAGCAACTTGTGCATCAATAATTGACCAATCCAACACTAAAAACAAAAACATTATTCAAAAATTAAAAGTGACAGCATCTGGATTAAGAAAATAAACCTGGTTAAAACTAAAGTTATTCCACACTAACCATTGCAGATACTCTACAACCCTTTGAATGACATTTTCCACACACTATTTGCTTTCAACGCTATGGATAATTTTAATGACTGCATTTACCAAATTTAACCAAATCATTTCTAAAATCAAGCCAAAGATAGTCTTTGTATGAAAAACATGTTTTCAACCTGAAACCCGTACTGATACTAACCAATTCATAAGCTTCATTGTCGCACAAGTAGATTAAATTTTTCTTAAATGTGTTGTACAAGTCTGATATGTTAACCAACAATACCCTTTGGCTACAAACTTTATTAACCATCTCCAATTTAGTTGCATTGATGCTGCATAAACGCAAATGCAATGGTTTTGTAAAAAAACAACTGTAAATAGTGGTAGAGATATTGTATCACATAATTTTTTAAAGTTTTCAAATGCTATGAATTGCACCGGCTTTAATTTCTAAGCATTTTATTTTATTAAATTTTGCTGTTGTTTCAAATTTCGTGTTTGAAGACCTGTTTGTTTAAAACTGATAGTTCAACAGGGGCTGAAGGTTACAGTGTACAAGCTACCTTTCTAATAAGTGTGCAAGTTTAGAATTGTAACGATTTTTTTCTTGACAGAACAGGCGAAAAACAGCGAAACAATGTGTCACCATTGAAAGGGAGCCAATATATAAACGTTTATGCGGAATGATTTCACCAGTCAAAAACCAGAAAAGGCTTCATCGTCTAATTTTTACATGGACAGTGAACAAACAATTTTTCTTACACTTTGGTGGAGGCTTTTTCTTCGCTGTTGATGAGCCTCCTTCACCCAAAAGTGCAGCCAACTGTGCTTCCATGTCATCACCATCTGATTCAACTCCTTCATCATAGCCCATCTTCAAAATAAAATTTAAACTGATATGTGAAAACAATAGGTATCACATTTATTTTTTTAGGGGTTCTTATAAAAAGAGCTGGACAAGGTCAGTGATTCCTCTGTCCAGCATTTGCACCAGAATTGATTTAACCCAATGAAAACAATGTTGTATTTGGCTGTGAGTCAACTCATTATTTGGTTAGTGTTAGTGGTGTCCAATGTTGGGATTAGCAAATTGCTAAAATAAAAAAATGATACCAAGCAAGTAATCGAACGACAGTGTTGTAAGCAACAGTTTACTTGAACCTCCTCATGTTGAAAAGTCAATTACCTGCCTTGCCATTTTAGAGGACCAGATATTAACCTATATTTTGTTTTTTGGCTCTTTAGGAATTTTTTTTTGGAATAACGAGACACAGAAGGCTACNTTAACAAATGTGCTTGTTGGTAACATCAGTTTCGGACAGATTGACCTTTTCTAAGCTCTACAGCAAGACAGTATGTACATCTGCTTGACAAACCAAACACATATTATGTGACAAATTTGCATGAACAAATATTTGACCCTTTGAGGGTTTAGCAGGGATACTCTGGATAACCATTGGACTATGGTGTCAATTCAAACAAATGATGCACTACCATGGCTATATCTACCACTTAAGTTTTATTCAAATCGCATAGACAAGCTGCAGAAAGAGAAAAAAGGAAGGAGTAAAATTCATTTCATTCAGAAAAGACCCATAATGATGATGTTGATCATTGATGTGTGTCCTCAACAGAAAAAATGCTATTCACTAAAAGATCACAGTGGGGGGC
>QXVZ01008656.1:0-40977 GCA_008931825.1 Phallusia fumigata | reverse complement strand
TGGAAGGGCGCAATAGCACAGGCTTGGCTTTTTCGGGTGGCAAACTCGGCGAATCGGAGCTGTAACCAGAGCTCGCCCTTGACAACCTGTCCGCAGAGAAACGGTCCAATGAACCCGGTTTGAATTTGTCGTGTTTTCTCGCCGGGGCTTTGACAGCGTTTTGTTTACCACCCTTTTGTTCATTTGTGACTATCTTTGATTCATCGATGCTTGGTTGTTCATTGTTGTCCCATGTTTCAACCTAGGGAAATTTTTAAACACTATACACTCAAGAAGTTCTATTAGTACAACCTGGCAACAGCTTTTTAGTTTTACACACAAATTACCGCTTTAGGTACAATAAAAACCAATCAAACAGTACAATGAAAACCAATTTACTGGACTTTGGTTAAATATTGATTTATGCAGATAATAAAATAAAGTTTCATTTACCCTTGTTGACTTAGGTGAAATTCTGATGTATATAATAGAGTAAAGTTGTACATTAAAGTTAAATATTAACTTTACCCCTGTTTAAACACAGACAAAAAATACTTGCATCTATTAGAATCACATCATTGTAAAATGTATGTCTTCAGTGTGTACCATGCCGAACACCATAAGGTCATGACTTTACATTCCACACTGTACAACTACAGCAGTCCAACCACAATGCCTCTTAACAGGCAACACAGAAGACAAAGAACCACTTACTTTTTTCATTAATTTGTTTGTTCCGATGAGATCAATGGAGGAATTACTTCCATTGCTTTCTACCATTTCGCTCATAACGTTTTCCTTCAAAACAACATTTTGAGTCAAAAAGTTTTAAATGTAGCATTTATATTTTTTAGGGGAGTAGAACCAGTTGTCAACATGCAAAAATGTATCAAGAAACTTTTAAAACTACTAAAAACATTATTTAAAAATGACTTGAACTGAAAAATACCTTTTTGGTATCCGATGGTATTATGTTCGATTTTTGTTTCCTTGACGTTACCTAAAATATTTAACAAAATATCACAGTTTGATGGGTTTTATTAACAGAAAATACATGTGATTTTAGCACACTCACATGGTCTTTGGTAAACAATAACATACTTTTTGGAACAACAAATAAAATTTAATAATATGGACAAACCATGGTCCAACCATTTTCACTTTCATCTTCATCATAACTTGTCCCACTGACATGCACAGCTATGTAAAAAAAGCCCATGTAATTGTTTCCATTTAATATTGTTTCATGTGATACATACTTCTATCATTTTCCACCAACAGATGTTTCTTTTGTGTCCTTCGCTTTTTTCTTTTCTTTCTTTGGAAAGCTAAACAGAGTTTCATTTGCAAACTATTTTTACATGTTGAGTTATGTTGAGTTTTGCTTGGTGAAAGAAATTATGGTAACACAATGTTTAAGCAATCACCAAGCCAGAAATAAAAGCTCCATGTTAAAGCATTACGAAGTGCGAAAAAGTGAACGACATGAGTGGTGGATCAGGAAAGGGATAATGGGTGGGTTTTACAGAAAAAAAATCATTGAATAAAACCCTACCACATAGTTTTTCACATATCCAGACATATGTATGTAGTATTACCTTCATGATTCTTGTCAGGTGATTGCTCTTGTTTTGCAGAGTGATCACTGTTTGTGTGTGCAGACTTTTTGGTTTTTCTCTTCAACCTTTTATTGTGCTTAGACTTGGAAATTAGAGCTGTTTCCTACACAATCAATACAAGAGATAAATAGACTATTTGTTACATTTATAGACACAAAGTCATTGATTAAGCTTACATTTTCAGACAGGTTGTTCCGTTGAGGATTGTTTCGCCATCTGGAGGTTAAATAAATACATTTAGTTCGAAAACAATACTATTTCAAACATTGTCTCAATCACCATACCTTTGTAGTTGGTAACAAAGAAATAAAGCAGAGATGCAGAAAATTAGACCAAATAAGAACTCCGGACAATGTGATGCACAAGTGTCCAAACCAGGTGAAGCAGTAACCAGATAGTGCATTTTAGCTGGATGGGATTAGGCAATAAATCTTTTCAGTTATTGCAAGCCAGTCAAACTCATCTTTGATTTTTTTAGGGAATTTGTTTTCATACAATGGGTATAGAAAACCACAGACAATCTTGTATTCGAAATAGCGGACAATATAAAGTGACTAAGTTGTCCAGTGCACCAAGTTTAAACTTAGCTCATCCAACCCTGAAAAGACACACTTGGTAATTTTTTTGCACATTTTTTGTACACTGAAAATGATTGAATAGAGAAATTTTGATATTGTAAGATGGTACATTAAATAGAAAGAGTTAAAGTTATGTACAAAGCACACCTTTAACAAGTATATTTAGTTGTAAATTGCTGTAGTAAACGGGTTGGTAAGGAAATTCAGCTCCAACCAATTGTTGCCTGACAAAACTTTGCCCATACAGCAGATGCAACAAAACTGCTGTGTCAATGACACCACAGACCTATCTACTGACTTAATGTTTGAGTCAGTTTTTGAAACCTATTTTGCATTTGTATCCCTGCAAACATTTGACTAGTTAAGCAAAGAGTTTTACAGGTGCTCAATCATATCTACAACAGTTTGATCTGAAATAAAATCTGTTTGTCTTTCTGTCGCCCTTGACTTTAAACCCCAACAATTGTTTGAGCAGGAGATTGCCCAAACCTAATAAAAGCTATCCGTTGATCCAATTTACAGTCACCAACATCCAAAAATAAAATGTGATCAAAAGCAACTGCAAGGTGGGAGGGAGCTTGATGTCAGAATGATTGTGGGCATGTTTAGGCATCATTCCACCCACCAAAAATAAAATAAAAAACAAACTAGATGTTGGGCTATTCGTTTCATTTGTTTGTGCTATACTACTCCCTCAGGGATGATAAAATAATGTGAACAAAAAAACATGCATCTTCCATATTTTATTCCACATACATTACCACCTCAAAATGATGTTCTCCACATATACCATTTTCTTTATTACATAGGATATATATTCAATACTTGCATTACATTTGGTCCTTTATTCCCTCTGTGTTATGTGACATAGTTGTTTCTGCTAGCATAAACATATAGGTTCCCACCAGAGTTGGATCAATTACAATTTGTAATTGAGCTGAATGTAATTTATCACTATTTTTGGTGTAATTGTATTTGTATTTCAAACATTTTGAGTTTGTGTAATTGCAATTGTAATTTGTTTGCAATTTTTTGCAAGATACCTTTGCCGCAGATTTTATGCAGCATTCGGGAAGCATGGCTATACATTTTAGAAATATTGAAAAACAATGAGTTGAAATCGAAAATTTTGTGACTTGTGACATGTAATTGTAATTTATAATTAATTACAATTCTCAGGATAATTGTAATTGTAATTCACATTTTAAGGACAGAGTAATTGTAATGTAATTTAAAATTTTCTAAGAATAATTGTAATTTGACAAAAATCATGTAATTGATCCAACTCTGGTCCCCACACACATGCAATTTCTGAATAGTAGTAATGTTTTTAGGAAGTGATCGGTTTAGAAATAAGTTTAAATTTTAACAAAAAGTAAAGATTTCCATTTATAATCTAACTAAAACATTTACTTACATACTGTCAATTTCAATATCAATGTCAAAAACATGATTCAAACCCCACAGCCACACTAACTAATGGTTTGACCTGCAGTGACCTTTGGCCAAACCGCTCCACAAACTCCAAACAACTCTTTCCAATGCGGTTTCAGCAATGTGCCAACTATTTTTTTTATATGTTGTGAGGTGTAACGTCTACGACTAATGCAACTACATGTGTATATGTGGCAGTAAAATGGCAAAACAAAAAATAAAAAAAATTAAATAAATTGCTGTTTTGCACTGTCTTCTACATCACAAAAAGCAAACCACCTGGCTGCCCTTAAGAAATGCTTGTTTATGTGTGACATAGTAGCCTGTTACCAACTTCTGAGCATTGTACTGGTGGTGATGAAAATTCCCTTGAAGCGGGCCGTTTTGCATTTGGGGCAAAAAGGTTAGCATGTAAACACGTATTTGCAGCTGTAAAGTAAATAGGTTAAAATTTTAAACAACCAATAAGAAGCACCCAACATATATATGTTTTTAATTTCATACCATTTGGATTAGTATGTCTGAAGTAAAGGGCATGTAAATAAAAAATGAATATTGGGGTTAAAAAGGTTTATCCAAATTAAAGTCACAAAATACTTTAAAATACTTTTCATTGTGTCAACTCCTAAAACAGACATGGTATAATGCCTCTTGCAGGCCTGGCGTACTATGATTCTCCTAAAATAGGAAACTTTTAGTTGACTTACTATGTTAAAAATTCTGTTTTTAAAATTTCACATTTTGCAGGTCTGTGGGTGAACCGGGGTAAAAAGTTGTCAGTGCACAACTATCATGTTTAAAAATTTAAAAAAATTTGGACAACTCTTTCTCGACCAAAACATGGGCACAAACTAATGTTAGACAGAAAAAAAAGAATAAAGCAAAAAAACAACAGAGTGAAAACAATATGTGTCATCTTCATGGAAGGGGACCCATAATTAGCATGAATATAAACCAATTGGTATAACCAAAAGTTACACTTGAGTACCATCAAGTTGTCGGAGGTGTTGTAGAAGTAATAAATGAAGCTGTCGTCGCTAGTGCTATGGATTTATATGTCAGGTTATCTTGGGATTTGCATTGCAATATTTTACCAAATGTCTAGTGTGCATTTAAGAGTCTAAAAAATATTTGGTGTGGTGATAAAAGTAACAGGNATTTGTCAAAGTGTGTATGTTTGTCATGAATATCGTCTTGACTGACCATAAATTATGCACTACCCATTGTTTTTATTTGGCAGGTGGCAGATCGCTTGTTTTCCTCATTTGGGCAAGATATTTTAGATGCATTATTTCTGACTGCCACAGAGTCTGGTCCAAGTGTCAAAGAAAGCTTTAAATTATTGCTGCATTTGATACTGGCTGTTATCTATGTTTGTATCCTTAGTCTAATTGGGCTTTTCTAGACTTTCGTAGGTTAATAAAAATCAAGCATAAATATTGTAAATAATTTGATAAGATTACAAGAAATATGCAAGCCATAAAAATAATAATTTTTCTAATAAAAGTTCCTTGACCAACTGTATTTGTAGTCATGCATGCTATACTGGTGTTATTTCAAGCCACTACATTAAATGTTGCTTTTAATTCTCACAACAAAGTGCTCCTCACAATAATGATGGCCAATAACTTTGTTGAAATCAAGGGAACAGTTTTCAAAAAGTTTGACAAAAACAACCTTTTTCAGGTGGGTTCTTTATTGTCAATGGCAAATAGGTTTAGACTAAAAAAATTGATCACAATTGTTGGTTTAGATTTCATGTTCAGATATTCGAGAAAGATTTCACTACTTTGCATTGATGTTCATTGTGCTGCTTCGCAACATGCAACAATACGCATGGAACTATGAACATTTCATGGAACTTTTGCCGAACATATTTGCCCTCATTGCGTCAGAATATGTGGGTAAGCAAAAAGTTGAACTGCAAATTCAAACTAAGTACAGTATCTCCAAAATTATGTGAAAAGTTGCCTATGAATTTAAGATATCAATGAATTTACTTTGCTTAAATACAAGCGTTTTTCTCGGCTGCTAAAAGAAAAAAACTAATAAACACAAGTCCAGGTTGATTTTAAGCCGATTACATTTGGAAGGAAATTGAAACTTTGGGTTTGTCATTTTCACTTATTATTGTTTTCAGTTGATTGGTTCAAACACGCGTTTGTCCTCAAGTTCAATCACATCCCGATCGAGTCGTACAAGGAATACCGGGCAACGTTTGCCTACGACGTGGCGACAAGTCGTCAAGTGGGATCAATTTCTGATCACTGTGACCTTGTATCGAGACGCCTGGGTTTTATCCCACTACCCCTGGCAGTGCTGGTTAGTGCGTCTTTTGTCATTGTACAGTTCGTCCGTGCTGCACATGCATTACAAAAAATGCTGTATGTTTGGTTATTTTAAGTGCCACATTTATACAGCCAAAAGGACTGCCAGGCAAGGTAAGGCGTAATTACTCTTCATATGACCAAGGATGGCAGTACAGTACGGTACGTATTAAGTTGCGCATGCCACGTACCTCGTTACGAAGGGTGTAACATACCTTATGATAATTTTTTTGCTGCGTGTCCTACCTCACCAACGTACCGTGCTGCAATCTCTGCTGCCAGAACACTTGAGTAAAACACGATTTATGAAGTACACGTTTTCCAATTTCCTATGTCATCATTGTCATGTATTCAATTCACATACTGTAAAATGTCAGTTGTCACCGTCTGGCCCGGCTGTGGTGCCGTTCGGAGATATGAAATTACCCATACGTGTTTGGCAGTTTTATTCCATTTACTTTGTTGACAGATTTTTCACGTTACAAGGATTTCAATCGACTTCCACGGTACAACGGGAGTGCTGGTCATCGCTGTGGGATATTTGGCGTAAGTAAAATAAACTTCTTTTTCACAGTGGTTCTCAACCTCTGGGTAATTACTGACATGTTGGTAATTAACTGAACCTGTTTGCTGAAAATAGAACTGTTTTATTTTGAGTATGTATGGCAGAACTAGCAAAATAGGTCAGTTAGTTTTCAGTAAATTGTGGGAAATGTAAATTTGATCTGAGCAGAAATGGACAATGAGGGAAAACAGTTAAGAACCCGTGCTGTGAAGGGTTGGACGATTTGTTCGTTAATCAAACAGCGATGTCGTGATTTCCGATAGTGTTTCAAGATAAAACATCGCATCATTCATGGCTTGTTCTGTTGTTTTCAAACTACAAGCGTAATAGTAAAAGCAGGTTTAAAAAATGGTTAATGCGCTTCTGTCCATCGCTAATAACGCATTTACGGCGGCAATTAACCCCAATAACCCCGCTTACTCGCAGGTTAATCCTGGTCAAAGTACTGAACAGCATCGTAATAGTTGGACAGGCGTGTAAGTTCATTCATGACGATGTGGCGCAAGCTACGAGCGTCCCAATCACCGTTCCAAAGCTGTCAGTGGTTGATCCGTTCGAGCAGCGCGGCAACAAAACCATACTCGTATCGCACGTGAAACCCCTGGAAAAAGAAGACACCCCCAGCTCTCGCAGTGAGAAGGTTCCCCCGCGAAAGAAGAGGAAGAGTGAAGGACCGTCGTCCGCCCCAAATGTGAGCCTCACGACCCCCGCAAGGTAAGACACCGGAATGCTGATGAACTGACAAAGGTTTTGCTTTGGACATTTTTACTTTTGGGTTTCAGGTTCGTTTAACAGCAGAGCACCATGTACATTGTTCTTTGTGTTGTTATCGTTAACCAATACGACTTTCCCAAATTTAATCTTGTGAACATTCACGTATGTTTTTTAAACCGAGTTAAATCATAAATCCCGCAAAGTATTTATGTATCGTTGGAGTCAATTGGGTTCGGCCAAAATTGAACTTAGACGACATAACTTTTTAGAGAAAGGTCCATGAGAGCGCCCTCTGTCGACAATCTTGTCACCGCCGACGGCCGAGTTGATGATGAAGTTGGACCACAGGACATCATCGGTGACGTCACCGTAAGGAGTGCTGCGTCACCGGCGCTGGCGGTCGGGGATGGGGTTTTCAGTGAAGCGAAACGGCGGCTTGTCATGGTCACCAAACCCGACACCATAAAAGAAGATTTGTAATAATTGTACTTATAAAAAGCGACATTTTTCCGCACGAAAAGCCTCCAAAGACGCCATCCTTTTCTCAATGCTTTCTGGTTGCGGTAGTTGTGTAGTATTTGCGCAATGGTTCCAAAGATGCTGTTTTAGTCTCGGAGATAGCAAGGATTTTACCATACTGCTGATTCTGTCTTCCAGCAATCATGGTAAGTGTGTAGTTTTTCTCTGCGTGCAATCCATGTTGGGCTTCTCGTTACTGTGAACCCCTTTGGCTTCATCTTGTCCGAATACAGATGTTGTTGCTTGGTGATTCTTATATCAACACGACTGGTACAGCATCACTGCGTTTGTTTTGCGTTGATTTTTTTTTAAAAGGGGCAATCGACATTTAATTTTTTCTGTAGTAATTAAGTACTGGTTTTGTGTTGTATTACGTTTCTGTTATGCCCAAATGGAACTAACTGGTCTTTACAGTAAAGACAGTATGTGAGAGTGTGACCCGAAAAATTCGGTAGGTCTTTAAATTGTAATCGTCGCCCAACAGGTTGAAGCAAATAACACGGAAAGAAAGAGAATTTATTTTTATTTGCTGCTTGCCTTTAGTTATGTCAGTAAAAAACAAACGAGTCGACGTGTCAATTTTGTCTCATACAGTCCACCATACGGAAGATATTCTCTAATGTCGTATTTCGCGCAATTGCCAGGAAGTCAATGTTTTGTGTAAATGTATAATTCTGTCTCCCAAGAATCGCCGAAACACAAGCATCAATCTAGTGTCCTGGTAACCGTGGTAACTTTTCCGGATCACACAAAACTATTCCTAGGATCACGAGCAAGGAAGTCATCTGTATTCTGCAGTTTTATGCCACTTACAAAGAATTTTACAATTTAAGTTTGGCAAAATACTGACATCAAAATCCCAATTTTTATTGGATTGGGAAACCTAGGTTTATAAGCTCTAAATTTCCGAAATCGCCGAGATCAGTAGGGCCGGCAGCGGCCAATAATTACCAGTTAAACAGCAGTCTGTTTTAAAAATACTCGTAGCCTGAAATTATGTAAATTTTAACTCTATTTTTGATTGTTTCTATGAATAGCAATGCAAATTCATGCGTATAAACGTATCTCCTGTTTTTGAGCACTTAAACAATAAACAGACCAAGTATACATTGTTCGACTTCTTGTACACGAAAGAAATAGTGATAAAAACGAAATTGAATTTTAAATCAACGACCTATTTTGTACTCCATTAAGCCGCTCTTCAGTAACGTACAACGTCTAATTCGCTGCTGGTATGTTAACACGAACATTTAGCGAAATATTCCAAACTGCAATGATCACTTGAAACACAAAGACCTGTCATTTGAAAAAATGCAAGCAAAAAGATTTTCGAAAGGCCCCGATTGGGCAAATAAAATAAAAAAACTCGTGAACACCGTTACAAAGCCTACCTTACATTCGTACAACAACACAACTGCATGATTACAGAGCAACGTGCCTTGGGTCATTTATAGTTCTGAACTGCATTAAAGGTAGTCGCTGGGAGTCCCCTTCAGTATAACCATGTTGCTGTCGTCTCCCACTACCAAAGTGTTCTCCTTGTAAAACTGAACAAGCTCTTGGACACTTGAAAATGTTTTCTCCCCATCACTGAAGATTCCAGTTGCGAAGCGACCATCTCTCCTCCTCCTCACGTGGAAGTTAAAGATGTTTTTTCTGTGGTAGAGCGTCAAAGAGTAGGGATTCTCGTTGCCACCCGATTTGCTGCGCCTCACAATGAAGTAGCCTTCCTGCAAAGAGAGTCGCATCCGAATAAATCAGTGGTACAGCCGGGGAAGAAGAAAAGAAACTTTCAGAAATTTCGAGGGGTAATTTGGTTAAATGCAATTTATCAAAAAGTTTATCAATTGTAAGAGCTTAGATTTTCTTTTTAAAATACTGATACAAACATAAAATTAACCAACTAAATTTCCCGGATATTTTAGCTGAACATCGGTAAATGGGCTCCATGGAATATTATGTATCAAACCCCAATCAAGGCTTTAACAAGGGAAGCGATTTAAAGTCATGTAAGCAAGTTTTCCTGGGTTACTTCATGTCGGTTAAAAGTAATCAGGCACCTTGTCTTCCATTTTTAGCGAAGTTTCGGCTTCCTGACGGCCAACGTCTTTAAACCACGCCTCGTCTTCAAGACGCTTTGGCCGGTGTCCTGTAGTGACATAAACAACATACTTTTTAAAATTTTACACGTATTCATAGACTACTAAAGAAAGCACGGAGTCCAAGTACCTGCATAATTAACCATGGCCACGTATTCAGCTTCCTGCTCTTGCTTGGGCGGTGATCTGAGCGCGTTGGCCTTCTGTTGTGTGTTGGTGGGCGGCGGTGGCTTCATCTGTTTCTTCTTCATCACTTCGGCCAACATACCAGGCATTACTTCAAACCTGTTACACGTCGAAAATCTGGTAAGTGCTTCCGGCTACCAATAGTTTTAAGGAGGCCGCGGGGATATCTCGAAGTTTTTTTTAAAAAAATTGACTGCAAATTGTTTTATTTCGCACATGTGTGGATGTTATAGCTTGTTGTTGAAGAGTGACCCTTTGAAAAAGGTGAGGGTCACAGTTTTTGAAGTGTCGTAGACATTGGGACATATAAGCGACATTGGTCGTAAATAATAACGCGCAATTTAGCTTTTTGCTTGTAACCAAAACACACTTAACTGTTTCTTCATTGGCGACGTATCCATTTTCGGTTGCACCATGGATTGGGGAGAACCTGAAATGTCCGGCCCCTTGGGTCTATCCGGTTTAGGTTTTATTTTCGGGGGTTCTTCTTTTTTCTTCTTATCACTAAGAGCCAACCTTTCCCATGGTTTCAAAACCACTTCCGAGGCGCTCCTCTGCTTCGGAGGACTCTCGTTTCCCTTTACCGGGCTCTTAACAGGCCCGAGATAGTTTGCAGGAACCCAACCTTCTTTTCCGTCGAAGGCTGCAAACCACCAACCGTTATCGGATTGCTCGATCACCTGTTATAAAAAAACTTGGTGAAATGTTGTGTTTGTGGCGTGCTGAATGATACGATGGTAACATTTTTGTGCCGTTTATTGAACGTGAAGTGTACAAAAAAGTGTCCTTTCTTGGAGGTGGTGAAATATCGTTTTGCTGAGAAGGTAACAGAAACAGAAGGTAACAAACAGCCCTTCCTCCAAAAAAAATGCGCCTATATAGTTTCCCACAACCCTAAAACGACCGTGCTTCAATGTTAAACGTATTCCGGTCTATATTATTTCGGACAATAACGGAGAGAAATTTTTCTTCCCGTCGCTAGTTATTCTCATACCTCCACAACCTGTCCGACACCGAAACTCAGTCCATCGGATACTTTGTTTTCGAGCGCGAATAGTGTGACGTAATGCTGCCTGGTCTCCTGCGTCACTTCGTCGAAAGTGTCAAGTCTCTTCAAAGCAGCCTTTCGCGTCTCTGAGTTCAGCTTGCGGTTGATTGTGTTTCGTTTGGGTGGCGGCTTGCTGGCGACTTGTAGAGTTGCTGTCGACCCAAATGTTTACAAGGGATGTAAGATTTTCAGTTTGTGGACTATATGTTTACATCAACATAAACACTCAATGCTCTAAGATCACACTGATGTTAAAAATGCATAATTTTGCATTTAAATTCTTTCAAAATTAACAACCCCGCCGAAATCGCGGTAGTTACCAAGCTACAACAACAACTGTTACGTAGAGTGGTTTTCAAAGCATAAGGCGTATTTGTAATTGAAAATACCTCCAAAGTTGGGTTGGCCATTTCCATACCGGGCAGGGGGCGATGAAGCGCTACGCGATCGGTCGGATTTGGTCATAAAGGAAGCTGGAGCCCAACCTTCCGAGTTATTGTTTCTATGAAATAATATTGATTATTGTGTGTAACAGATTTTCTACTTTTTGACAAACGCTGTTAATTGTCACTATTTTAATACATTGATATGATTTCCACACCGCAAGTTTTTTATGACCACATTTTGCCCGTTTTGTTGTTAATTATTTAACCCTTTATCGTAGCAAAAACTATGGCCAACAAACCGTGCCTGTGGTTTGTCTGGGGACACTACGACCACCTAATGCACTCAATCATGTCTTAGCAATGTGCCAAAGTCTCTACAGGAAGTGTGTGCATGTACATGAAGCGTTACAGACAAAAAACGTTGAAGGAAGTCATGTACCCAACTATTTATTTTATTAGTAAGATGTTGTATGGCTTATACATTTGATGATTTTTGCCTGAAAACGATAGTACGCAGGCATAGTTCTTACCTCATTAACCACCACCCGTCAGAATTCTTTTTTACCAATTCTAACATGGCCCCGGCTGGAAAGCTGAGCTCGTCTTTCGAAATTGAGTCGTATGCGACTTTGGCAATGTATAGAGTGCCTGTGACAAATAAATGACAATGACCACATTTTATTCTAGGATGGTACTTGACATACAAGACGTTAGGCCAAATATAATTAGAAGTCTGTACTTCTGATTACAACTGAATCAGTTGCATAGAGTTTATGTAAATTACCGGCTTCGTCGTCGTCATCTTCATCGTCTTGTGCGTTGTCGTCCTGGTCTTCATCCAGCTTTTCCAAGAACGCACCCGGAACGAAACCGTTGGCGTCATAAAGGTTACACACCAGCCACCAACCTAGCAATATAACAAAGCTTATAAGTTTCAAAAAAGACAATAGAAGTTAAGTGTGACCTTTCATACCGGTTTCGCTTTTTTCCACAACCTCCACTACTTCCCCCACGTGCATGCTGATCTGGTTCTTTGCTTCGGCTTTGTAGTCTGCAATGGCGATGTACGACTCCATCTCTATTGGTCCAGTGATATTTTTAATTTCCGTTTTTCCTGCAATTTAAAACCATAGAGATGTGTACGAATCTGTCGTGCGTTTGTCTCTTTTTCGAATAACATAGCATGTAGTACTCTATCACCCACGATTACAACGCATTTCTACTGTTAATGCTGTTTTCACAATAAACACCACAAAGATAAAGTGCTTATTACCGTTTTGTTCCGAATCTGTCCTGCAAAACAAGAACACTGATATAAGTAATGCGGTGTCTGCAGCTATCAGTGAAAGAGTAAATACTGTTTACCTGCTTATTTTTTCATCGTCGACGCTCGATTGAAAGAAGTTCAGTATTATGTCGCACTGGGAAATATAATCCGGGAGCTTCGTAAGATCCTGAAAGTGTCGTTATAGTTGGGTAAAAGTCGCCCTTTCACTACTTTCTGCAATTGCAAGCAACCACGCGCATTGGGCTGCTAGCTTGTGCAGGCTACAGCAGGAAATCAATGTTTAAAAAGTGAAACGGGGATGTGTGTCACCTGGCAGTATTCACTGATCTTTCCAAGTCTTTGCATCGTCACGTCACGTGTGTGCGATCTGCGAAAGAATAGCTTTCCGGGTAGAAACGGAAGACATCGTTTCGACGGATCTTTTTGGCCTCCTTCCATAGGAAATTTGTCGAGTAGCGCCATCTATGGAAATAGTTGCGATATAAAATCTTGCGTCCAGTTATGAAGATACGTGATTGCAAAGTTTGTGGTCTGATATTCTTGCAATAAAATGCATAATTTCAATACTCTTTGCTAATTTTTCATACCTTTTGTCAATATTTCGAATACTAGTGCCATCCTCATTTGTTTCTTTAGATACTTACGTGCATATCGAAAAACGAACTGAATCTTCTTGCAATGCTGCAAAGGTTACCGTCACTCCAGGAAACATTCATCACGTAAACCTGCAAATATTAAAAAAACTATACTAACCTTTGCTGACCAACAGTTAATTTTTATTACGCTACTACAAGACACAAGCCGGTGATAACGAGGCCTAACAATATTGCGTTTAAAAATTCACTCTTTTAAACTATAGTCTTACGTAATGCTTGGATGGTTTTCTTCTTTTCTCGACATCCACTACGTTAACGCTCAGAAGCGTCCTTTTGGCATTCATAATAATTTCCTTTTCTGTTGCGTTTCAACCTCAAACGATCGATCTGCTTGCCCCAGCAACGCCTTGTTTCTGTGTTCTGGTAGACTTAACTTAGAGCACGGGAGTACAAACTGCGTTATCAAAAGCCACGCACGTTGCAGGATGCTGATTCAACCCACGTCTGCCCAGGTAAGCTGTCCGACGTCACAAGGAAGTTTCAGCATTTGTTCATGTGAGTTTGTTGTGCGTGGTGAATTTTTGTGTTCTTGTTCCTGTTTTGTGTTTTGCATTCACGGTCTTGTGCAGCGGGCAACTGTGTGAACCCTATCGCATCCAACCATAATGGATTGGTGACAAAATACTCGAAAGCAGCCACGCTGCGGCATTGTTCTGTGATGTGACATGGGGAAGTGGTGCTGGCGCAGCGAGTAGGAGGGAGAGGAGAAGAGGAAATGACGACATGTGTGATGTATCTTTCTCTGACACAGCCCTTCTAAGTCGTGGCCTATAGCCGGCAGTGAATAGTTTTCGAATGGGCTCCGAAGCTCGGTTAGGCGGATGTGGTCACATGAGCTAGTGTATGGGCGCTTGATCTATGCGGTGTTTCGTCTGGTTGTGCCTTCGGTTTCTTTAACAACTGGAGAACGACCTTAGCTGTTGCAGTTGTTATACATAGGAACGTTAATCATTGACCAGCAAATCTTGTGTATTTGTTTCAGCATTTACAAGTAGAGCAGCTATTGCAGAGGGGTGTGTAAAGACTCAATATGCCAGAAACCGAAGAAGAAAAGAAAAAGCGATGGGCCGCGGCTGCAGCAACGTCTTACATGACGCCACAGATGAGGCACGCCTTGTCCATGTCCAAACAGCAAAGTCAGGTAACTACTTGAAGTTAACCTCAAGGTAAATATTAGGGGGCGGTGTTCAACTGAGCATACCTGTGACTTGGCTTGCCAATAACCAAACAACAAAGTCAGGCAACCATCCACCCTCTACGGAAAGGGGAAATTAGAGGGCGCTTCCCCACCGAAGGACACCGGTGCTTTCGAAAGGAGCTGGTGAAAGTTGACCAGCAGAACATGCGGTATACAACGCCTGTGTCATATTGCCCTTTTCTTGACGATTTAGTTAAACAAACCACATCCTATATACTTGCCCTAATTTACGTTATATTAGGGCTGAAGTGTTAGTGCCCTGGTCAGCATGTCACCCTTGCCAATACTGTGTTTTACTGTTTGTTTCGTATTTTTAGAACAAGTACAAGGAATCGTTTGACAAGCTGAAGGGAAAGGGAATGAACGTAACAACGCCAGAGATGGAAAATGCAAAACGGATGAGCTCGATTGTTAGCAAGTCGAAATACACGAGCGACTTCGAAAAGAATAGGTTGAAATTCACACAGGCAAGTGATGTATGCTGGTGTCACATTGACTGACCGTGTGACACATAGGCGCATTCAGTTTAGAATGCCTGCACAATAGTCGCATCCACATACGCATATCCCGTGAATGCATCTCTATTCAGCAATGCTTTGTTCAGATTTCAAATTTGAATAATAGTACTGAAACGACATGGATGCTGGCGCTTTGGATAACAATGATTTATGAATTAAACAGGTCGCGGATACACCTGAAAACGTCAGACTACAGAAGCTAACTATTCAAATCAGCGACAATGCTTACAAGGGAAAGGAGCTTGCATCCACAAAAAATCGTCGACGTCGCGAGGAAAAGAGTAAGGCACAATAACTATACGTTAAGACCCCTATAACATCACAGGTTATGCATTAACATCTTTCTTGTGTAATACACGTGCCCCTGGGTGATTAGGCTATCTAGATTTTATGAAGCATATGGTACAAACAAATTTCGAGTTGTTTTATCCGTTAACTCCTGCAATGGTTGTTGATTTTGTTGCTGGTGCCTAGGGACAAGAAATCATCAGTATTTGTCACTTTGACTAGTTGTAATTCCTACACGTTTAAAACAACCACCCACCACAGGCCGCAACGTCACAGGCGAACACTGTCTAACAATTAGGGCGTAGGCCGCTTTGTCAATGCAGTTTTCCATCACATTTAAAACGCAGTCCATATTTGGTTTTGTTCTTGACCCAAGGCGTTTTGTTTCAAAAGCTGCCAAAGCAGAACTTCAAAAATCGAAGGCAGCCGAACCTGCAAAGCACACAGTAGATGACGCACAACCCGAAGCGCCAGCACAAGAGCAGGACAAGCCGGAAGTGCGTGAGATGAGCCACACTCAACAACAAGAGTACGATAAATACTTTGAAGAAGATATATCCGATGACCCCACCCAGAACGACAGCTACGATTCTCCAGGTAAAGAAGATCAGCACGTGCCGGAGGAGCAAAACGTGGCGGAAGAGTCGTACGACCAGCAGGAAAACAAGGTTGAAGAGTCGTATGACCAACAGCAGGACGTCGCTGAAGAGTCTTATGAACCGCAAGTCACAAATGGGTACAACCAGGACAGTTACAATCAGCCACAAGAGGATGTTAAGGATGAGACAGGAGGAGAGTATCAAGGCGATAATGGATACGATGAAAGGGGCTACGACAATGGCGCTGATTATCAAGAGGAAGAGAATATCTACGACACTGCTGCCGATGAGCAAGGCTACAACGAAGGTCAATCTCAGGACCAGTACGAACATGAGCCTACCTACGAAGCGCCCCCTGCGTCCAGTGATGGCCTCGACGACTTTTACGCCAATCTCGGTTAAGATTATCTCTTTGTGACCTATCGCCAACAAATAAGTCGCTAACTGTTTACTTTCCAACTGCCAGCCTTGTCTGTGTGGATGCGACGGCTTGTATTGCTGTCCTGTGTAGTGTTTGTTTACACTGTAAATACAACTGTGCTTGCTGTCTGCTGAACTTTTGTAAAGCTTTACACAAAAATATATATGGCGGCGGTATTGTTTACATTGGTTGATTCGTTGATTTATTAGATTTACAAATTTAGGTGAAACAAAACCAGAATTGTCAAACTATCGCTGAAATAGCGGGACAGAAAAATGTAGCAGAAAATGACCTCTAATTATATTTTATTTGCTCCGAACGATTGACAGACATGTTTCTGGCATTGACCTTAAACCGAATAATTTAGCTGTTTAGGGAAATATTGCCAATGTGAAATTTTGGAAACATATTTTGCTTTATTCTTCAAGTTACATCTTCATGCGTCTGTATGGGCTTACTAAACGTACTCGTTTTGAATGATGACTAGTAACTTGTCCTCCGAAAACAGAATAAATTCTAATGACTTCCTCTTTGCATTTTATATTTTACTATTTATAAATTGAAATGAAGGCGAGCTTAGCAGAAAACACAGGCGTATCGGTGTTACAATGCAGCTGCTATTTTATTTTGTATTATCTTTTTACCGTCTTGTTGTGTGCTGCCAAAGACGTTGTTATTTGTGTTCGAAGTTCTGTTGCATTAGACCTACATTATTTGGTAACCAACTAACCATGTAAAAAATATGTGTATATCAACCGGCCGCCACAGTATTTTAATTAGTTCATTAAAAATGATAAAAAAGCGTATGATGTTTGTTACTTTGTCGTATAATCCGTACATATACGTAAACACAACTAGGGTGGTTGCAGTGAGATTTTTCTTGGCGGGGTGATAGAATACACAGCGCAGTTAGTGTTATTGATTATTAATGTTTGTATACCGCTAGTGGTCAGAAAAGATCCGTAAGCTCGTAGCGATGAAGGTGCACGATCCCACGAAAAAGGCGCGAACGTACATAACTACAACTGCAAAATGTGCAGCAGGATTCGCAGTGGCACTAAATGCAGCGCGGTTGTATTGGTAATGTGAGCTGTCCTGCTTGTTAATGCACAGGAAATTGTTGGCTATTAACTAGCGTCAATCAAAATAGTGAGTCTGCAGTAAACCTTCACGTTTTTTGAAGCCAAAATAAAGGTTTTTTAAATTAGTGGTTTAGGTTGGCGACAATAGACAAACTCATCCTTGAAGTTAGCATTTTGTAAATAGTGGAATGCCAGCCTTTAATTTAGTTTTGACTTGGTATGAGATAATTATCCACAGCAGTTGTAAACGGTGGTGGAAGCATAATAATCTGCATTGATTTTTTGAGGTTAACCATTTTTTTTGCCTCACAGATGTTTCCTTCCAACTAAATCAGCATAATTACAAACATGTCACTGAATGGAACTTGTTTAAATGCTACTTTTAAATGTAACTCTGGCCTTATATTGCCCTTGGTCAATGAATCAATATGGAGTGTCGAGTTTCGTGCTGTTCTATACCTGATTGGATTGTTATGGAGCTTTATGGCAGTTGCAATTATAGCTGACACATTTATGTGTGCAATTGAAGTTATCACCAGCAAAACAACTGAGGTCTGTGTGTAACATTTTGGAAACACAGTTTTTAAACTTTTGCTGATGCCAATTTGAATGTTTCTTTTTGTGTAACTACAATGACAAGGATATAAAAAGTTTGCAATTATTTTGGGGCATTTCAATGTAAAATGGCACAGTTAAATTATTTTAAGTTACGAACATCATTGTTATCTACATCAGAAAATTAGTGATAACTAAAATGTCAAGTGTGGTGTTTTTGAAACCATTATTTTTAGAATTTTGTGTTACAAAAGTTGCCAAATAACTTCTTTAGGGTCAAAAGGTGGCAATTTACACTTTTTCGCATACTACATTGTTGTTGATGTTTTGATGACTTTCAGGTGAAAGTAGCAAGGTTTGGAATGACACAGTGGCTAACCTAACCCTGATGGCACTTGGGTCCTCAGCCCCCGAGATTCTACTTTCCATCATTGAGATTGTGTCCAATAACTTTCATGCTGGGGCTCTTGGACCAGGTAAAATTTCAAGTTTTTTGAATCATCTTATTCACTTATTCTGATCAAGTATTCAAATTGATGCTTATGCCCGTAGCTTTATAATTTGATCAACAACAATGGTGCAACAATTGCAATCATCGCATTCCCTTCCAATTTTACAGGCACCATTGTAGGTTCTGCATCTTTCAACCTCATGGTAATTATTGCTGTGTGCGTGGTGGGAATTCCTGAAGGCGAAGTTCGACGAGTAAAGAGAATGAAGGTCTTCTGCATCACCGCCTTCTTTTCTGTTTTCGCCTACGGTTGGTTGTACTTCGTCTTGTTGGGAACTTCAAAGAACAAGGTATTTTTTATAGCGTCCAACAAACGTTATTAAAACCCCTACTTTCATCTGTGGCGGTATTGGGCTCCGTTGAACGTTATCACATCACCGGCGGCTGGAACATGTATAACGGAAAGGAAATTCTTCGCGACGTTACAAAAGTTATGTAAATAAAAGTCCAAGTCGAAATCACTTGTCGAAACATCGATCGGTTGATCGTAAACTGACAATCGCTCTTTCCGGTCATGCCCTGTCCGTGCTTGCCTTGGGCGTTCACCGCATTCTTCGAGAGCTGTCACAATGTGTGTGTTGACGTCACATCACAACACTGACTCCAGTGCGTAGGTTCATTTATCGCATCAGTCACGCATAACGAGTCCAGTGGTAAAGCAAACAGTTTCCATTGGCGGCGTCCATTCTTATTGTACCCGCTTGCCCTTTTTGAGCTGTCGGCATTAAATTCGGTCCTATACCCCCGGCACTTTACAACTATATTCACGACCGCCCGGCCGAGTTAAACGCCCGAATAAGTCACATCAATAAGCTGGCAGCAGTGTAGATCGCCGCTCGGTTTCTATTGTGCACCAAACGGGGCATTGACGTTTTTCCAACCACTTTAGCTACTGTCTTGCAACCTTTAAAATCGACGGAGTGGGGGTAATTATTAGATTGTGTAAAAGTGTAATATTTAAAAAACGCTGAAAATATTTTTTCCTGTTTGTCAACGCTCTATTTTTTTGCATATTACTCACTCGCGCCAATTGAAGCACATTTTAGGTACACTTTGATTTTCTGTTTATGGTGTAGGGCGAAAATTGGTTGTTAACTGGTGAACGATTTGAACTGTATGTTTACTATCCCCTTACTGTCCCGTTTGCTACCGCGCGTAGGTATGGTAGTGCTTTGGATGTTGCAGAATTTCACAGTAATTCAGCGACGATAAGCAAAACTTCCCACAATAACTTTTGCGTGCGTCGTCCGTTATGATTTCAATTTACCGGCGTCTGTGTGCAACACCTTGCAAAAATAGACTTAGTTGTTGCGCATAAGTGCGTCAACATTTGTTTTTGCACAGCCTGAAAACAATGCAGTTGCATTGACAATATGAAACTTCGCCATCTATTAATCCCCCGATCAATGGGAAATGAATGCCACAACAAAACAACCTAGTTTGAGTCATTTCTTGACCATTCAGACGACCGCATATCCGCATTTCATTCTTTGTTTCGATATCAAACTTATGTTTAGCTTCGCCGAAAAAACTAAAAGTTGAGTCTAAATATACATGGCTTTTGTTCACACACAGATTCAACTTTGGGAGGCGGTCATCACTTTCGCTTTCTTTCCTTTGCTGGTTATGCTGGCGTTTCTCGCCGACAAGGATTATTGCGGTCAGAAGAAGGTTAAAGACGACCGCCTTGAAATCGGTATGTTACTTCTTGTGATAAAGTCTTTGGTCAATTTCTATGCGCTTTTACTTTGCAATTTCTCCCCACGCTGCTTTCTTGGCAGACCTTTTTTTGGGGTAAATTGCTGGATAATATTTTCAAGTTTCAGTAAAACTTTACAAAATGCACAAAAAGTTTGAAAAAATTGTCATTCGGTGTTTTTCTTACCTTGTAGTCCAGTTCAAATTTGTTTTATCCAATAATTTGCACAACGATGCAGCTTGGGTAGCCTATGGCCGATAAAAATTGATTTGTTTTCCGCTTTAGTGTATTGATCACTGTATCTTTGCAAAGAAATGGAATTCGTATTGATTTAATTTATATCCTATGATTAACTTGAACCTGGGCTTTCAAAAAGGGCTTAGTAGGTGTTACGATTGACAGCTCTTGGCAAATTATGTTTCCAGTTGCTACACACATGTCTCCTTACCCTTTGATGTTAAGCACGCCGCTTCATAAACATAACGACGCCTTTATGAGAAGTTGACAAGACCTGCATCTTGTTGTTTATCTAAAACAAACACCGTGCCTAGTTTTGAGTTGACAAATGAGCTGTTATACGCATCATACCAGACCCTTGCTTGTCATTCGAGTGGAAACTTTACGTATTTGCGTTCCACAGAGCTGGGAAACGCTGCAGAGGACACCGCGTTGATGAAACAGCCCACCACGGAGGATGAACGGATGAAAGACGTCGTTTCCGCTTTCATGAAAACCTTGGACAAACCAGAAAAGTTGAGCGAGGATGATGCCTCCAATATCGCCGCACTGCAATTGCAGGTAAGTTTTATTGTGCCAAGAAATAATTAGTGTTTTGGAGCAAGTCTATGATGTTGGTTTGCAAGACCCAGTTCCTATGGTTTAAGTTGAGTAATTTGTCCTGTGACCTTGTGAAGCGGAACTTAGCAACCTGCGGCTAAGGAACCGCACACCGCTCGTTATTCATTTGCTTCGACTCCCGTAACCAGGAGAAAAGACGTTGCATCTATACATCATACTCTTGCAGGTGTCGTTACAACATACCAAACATAATGTTAATTCCACAAAAGTATCTGACTTTACTCACCATTGCTAGAAACATATAGTTTGAATAACCTTTATTAGTAGGGTTAACATGGTCAGTGATCGAACAGGTTTGTGACTCAATGGTTGGTCGCCCCTAGCGTTTAGGTATAGATAGTTGCGTTACTGTGTATATATGTTTGCAACAACCCGCAGTTGTGGTACGCGCCGGTGTAAAATGAAGAAGACGTACTACGGTTTTTAGTCTCAGTGTTAGTAGCTGAATCGACGCACGAACGCTTGATCTCCTGATGCGCGTTTCATGGTCGAAATGTCACAGGTCAATAAACCGTATCGCTCTGTAGCTCTCAAACCTTGTTACTTGCAGGACGAAACGCCACACAGCCGTGCCTGGTATAGGGTGAAGGCTTCGCGTGACCTGTTCGCCGGACAACGCATCCAGCCTCGTCTCAACGAGAACCTGCAAAAGGTAAGGTCCGCTTGCCCCCTTTGTGGGTAATTTGCCTGCCTATGCTAACATCCGTAGGACCAGAGACCAGTTTGGCGCACACTGTATGCGAAATCAGCACTTGCGTTCAATTGGTCGCTTACCGCCATTCGCTTTAAGCTCGATCGCTGGTAATTGTATCATACCATTTAGCCCACGATGGTCAGTTTGTGGCATTTAAACCCTTTAGACGCATATTAGAAAACGCAAAATCATCCACTACGTTCGAAAAGCATACACTGCCAAAGGCCAATGTATACAAGCCAATTCTCGCCTGCTGTTAGAATAAAACGGCATCCAAGTAGTTCTTTAAGATCTGAAATATGCCTCCATAGGTTAGAAGCGGAACTCCATGCTATGTGTGGAAGTGAGTTGGTGTCTTCCGCACTCGAATGTTGTGGTAAATGTCACTCAGATGCCGTTGCGACGTACTTTGCCTTGCAGCTTACCTCGCCGTCCAGTTGCGGTTGAATTTCTGTGAGCTGTTTCATTTCGACAAATACCTTTAAGATACGCAATGAAATTAATCGAAAATGTTTGGATGTACCAACAACAACAACATGCAACATTATTTCGACTTAAATAAACAACGCAGGTATTAACATATTATAGACTGAAGAAACCCACCAATGTGTATGATGCACAAACGCAAGTGCGTCCCACTTGACGCAAAACAGCGCGGACTTTCAATCACTGTCGTAACTGAACCCCACTAGGGCGGCACTTATATTGAACGTGCGGTCGTTTACGATCCCAACAGCTGAACGCACGTTCAATATTACACGAGAAAGGCAGCTTCAAGGATTTTCGGTCTCAGACAAAATTACCGGTCGTCGGTGATCATATAACCTGCGCACCAGAGACCCTCATAATTAATGTATGATGCGCCCGCCTACGTCCAAGGCATTTCCTATAGGTAGACTGTGACCTTGAATTGAGGATGCGCCTCTCTTGTGCAATCTATAATAGTAATGGATTGTCGTGTCAATAGACGGTACACCCTGCAAACGTAGACGCTCGACTTTGCTTCCTGTTTACTGTAGAGTTTATGTATGTTATAACTTGTAAATGTAAGCGGCAGTTTGATAAATAACTTTAGTGGGGTGTCATGTAATAAGTTAGCACGTTTGAATGCAAACTGATCAATTTCCGTTATGTACATACGAATGCCATCAGCGTACGCACGAAACGTGTAGATTAAACACCTGTAGAAACCTAATCAAATGGAGAAGGGAACGTATCAGTGCAAAAAAACACAACAGTCTAACGATTACGGGAGATCCGAGGCCTTGGTTTTGCATTTCATATCCCTAGAAACAGAATGCTACAAAAACTGCATTTACTTTGAACGTAAACATTATGAGTGTTTGATACAAAATCTCCTGCAAGCGAATGTCACAGTCGTTTGCGCACGGCCATTTGCACTTTCGTCTCGTCGAAGCAACACATCACCCATAAGGAATCTTGTCATGAGGAACGTTGCATGCGAATCCCTCATGTCACGTGACTTGCCTTCCTCGCGACCTGCTGGACCAGTTCATCCCCGCTAAGTCTCTTCGTCGTTTCTCAGGGGGTTTGCGACTATGCCTGGTACAAATCCGTAGGGACTCGATATCGCTATAAACGTCCCCGATAAATGATTTGAACAGACAACATCGCCCGCCGCGATGTCCCTGCGTGGTAGCGGAATACCACTGCAGTCAATGTGCGGTCACGAGACGGGTTTTCAACGAAATATTCGAAAGGTCAACCTTATGCAGCATGATTAAATTTTTGAAGAAGCAAAACCCCAAGCTCTCATCCAAATTAATGAACAGTCTGCCAAAGGGAAACTTTAACTGCCTATAAAACCCGTGGAGAAAATTTTATTTTATTTTTTTCCCCTTAAGACGTCACAACCAACTTGTTTACTTTGCAGAAAACAACAGGCCAACATGTAGTAACAATGTTAATTCCACGTACACATTTAGTTGCTTCAAAAATGTAATGACTTTTCAGTAAAAACCCTTAAAATAAAATACGTTTGTTTGTACATCGCAGTTTGTTCCCTGTCTGTCTAATATTTTTCTTCGCTATCTTCTATTATTAATTCGCTGTAGAAGGTCAACCCTTTCGTTAATAGTTCGCGTTCGCATGCATAGTTAATGTCGGTTCGTACAATAGACCCGCCCTTTCTGCGCAAATGCGGCGTTATGAATTTTAATTGGTTGAAAACAGAGGCTTTACGCTGGGCACAAAAGGTGAGCACAAATGCCACGTCAGTTGGACATTACTCAAAAGTAGGTCAACTCCAGGTGATATAAAAAGTGCAATAGTTTGGTCGCAGTGTATTTAAGCTGCGCTGTTATGCAACTGCGGTAAAACCAATACACGACGTTGAAGTTTGTCATTGTCAGCACGACTCTAAAATGAACCTGGCAACGGTCTTGTTTAAGCAAAGCGCTATCGTTCGTCACGTTTTGCGGCTTTTCATGGTTTTAAAGACACTTAACTTTTGTAAATGTGGCGATGTGATTGAAACACTGTGAACAATCCTTTAGTTACTAACACACATTTAAGTTCCAAACGAGCTTGTGACACTTTTCGGTGATTTCCCATGTCAGTCATACCCGACTCGACGAAGTGTACCTTGAATCCCATGCCAGGTTTGTAATCATGGGGCCCCTCCTCAAGGGGACACATTGTTTTTATTTTTTTACGTATTTTCCGGTCTAACGGTTTGTTTACACGTTTGAGTGAGGAAAAAAGGGAATAATTTGTAATAAGTAGAATATTTTTCTAAATTTCACACCTGATAATATGGCATATGAAGTTGTGCATTGACAACTTTTTACCCCTGCTCACCCACCTACCGGCCGTCAAAACGCGAAATTTTAATTTTTGTTTACACACAGGCCTTGCAATAACAACGCGGTTTTATGCGTCACACTTACGTCGCGCTTACGCACACGCGCAATAAACATTACACACAAAACTATGGGTAGCTCGCGGCGTATACAAGAAACGCCAGCGACTGCCAGAGCACCGCCAAATTGCTTGCATTTAATGCTGTCACCGTGGTTTTATGTAGGTGCTACGCTCTGGATCAACGTCGCAGGTTGGCAAAACCTTTATTTTTCTTGTACCTGTGTTTATTTGATTTGTACCTTGGTTGTATGCTGTCGTTGTGGGTGTTGTACACATGTGGACTTTACACTGGTGTTATCGGCACTGGCTTGATCGCTCAACCTTCTGTGCGGCACTCGACTCGACTCGAAGGCTATTCTCGAGCTCCCACTAGAAACCGCGCTTTTCTGCTTGCTGGTTGTGTTGTGTAGCAAGCACTTATATACTTTTTTTTCTGTGAGGCTGGATGTGGTGAAAATTGGTTTGTGTTTAATAGACCGATTTTTTAGTTTAAATCGGTTTTAAACTTCCACTTCACTGTAAACACAAGCATGGTTGCAAAGTAATGTTTTGCGACACAACAATTTGCAGCAACGTGTTTCAAATGTGTGCATTGAAATATGATAAGTTTATTGANACTTCACTGTAAACACAAGCATGGTTGCAAAGTAATGTTTTGCGACACAACAATTTGCAGCAACGTGTTTCAAATGTGTGCATTGAAATATGATAAGTTTATTGAAATATTTTGGTTTAATTTTACATCTCTTGCATCAAAATTGCTTAAAAATGCCCCCTGGTGTCAATCAAAAGAAGTGTAGTTCTATACCACCATAAACACTTCACAATAACTTTCCTCAATCGTTGTTTAAAGTTAAAGTGCCATTCAGCGTCAAAAACGTTTCAGTTTGTAAGGAAAATCGTTTCAAATCGTTTAAACAACGATTTCTTTAGACATTGCTCATAATGGCCTGGTCCCTACGACCTTTGAAAATCGCAAAACAAAATTTGGTCCTGGCGTTTTACTTGAAATCGATTGGGTGGTTGGCAGTGGTTCGTTGTTGAGTGACAATATTTTACTTTTAAGTGACCCCTTTGGCCCTTTTGCCACTTAATTGCGCAAAATCGAATTTAGCTTTTCTAAAAACTTTTGTTTGCTTGGCTTGCAACGTGCTGAATCCTTTCAACAAGTTTCGCTTTCAAAGCAAGCGCCGTCAGGGACAAATTACTCGACAACTGGAAGCCTGACGTAGGGTGTGACCTCGACACTTCAAGGTCAAAAGGCGGGGTTTAATTGGAAATCCTCCCGGCGTTTTAAACAATGCAAATCAACCGCTCTATTTTAATGGTCTAAATTTGCAGTGTGACGTTAAATCTTGACAGACAGTGTCTGTGGTAGTTAATGATGATAGACATCCTATGAAATAATTGAAAACTACCCATTACTTACTCATTTAGAGAGGAAGAGAATCTTTGTTAATCAATCAACACAGATTTTATTGTAAAACCAGCACCAATTAAATTTGACTGTTTATATGTGCATTTTTGCACAATATTAGCGGTAAAAATGGCGATAAATGCGCGTTTTTTTGGGAAACGAACCGTAGGGCTTATCGCCGAAGCTATTTTTTCGCAACGACTTTGCCGCAATCGACCGTGTAAAAGTGATGCAAGGCTCGTCGACGACCGCGAAAACAAGTCGAAAGGCCGTCGTCGTTAAAAATTCATGTCCAACCCGCCCACCACTGCCAAGACTAGAAGCGATTTCCGCAAGCAAATTTTTTCACAAGTGTGTAATCGGACGCCCGCTAATGCTTGTTGACCTTTTAGCCATAGCTTCGAATAAATCTTTCATGTTACACCCTTGGACAGGTATTGTAACAAAAATAGTGGATACAAATCAGCCGTTTAGTTTGCTTTTTGTCCATTACGGGTGCTGTGCGCTGGCGTCAGGTTTACCAATGAGCCCAGTACGCCGTGACTTCCCACCGTTTTGCGCGACCCACAGCGGAAACGCAGCCTTTTGCGCTGTCAATCAAATACCTCCCCTATGACAGTCGCTTCACTGCTGTATAAATGCCACTTACGATAATTGTTACCAAAATTACCCTAATAAACACCCTACAATGCCATGCTTGACCTTACTTTTCAGCTTGAAGTCAGTGCTTCGTAACTTGTTTGATTCGGCATTTATCAATGTTTTTGTCATACCAGACATGCAGCCACTGGTTGTTGATTCAGTAGATGCCCCCTAGATCGTGTATCAATGTTACAGCCATTTTAAAGTAACTCCGTTTACTCACCAACTCGCACTCCTTCTGGTGAATCTATTTGTGTTGGCTTTGTTTCAAAATGACATTTCATTGCCTTACCGTATGTTGTGCTATCAAATATCTGCTTGCAGTTTGCGCATGTTGCATGCCGCCTTTGGGGCCAAACTAGTAAGCGCTTGTTTTATTGCATGATAATGTGCCAAAGCATGTTGTGGTGTGTGTTGCGAACTGTATGTAAACCCAACCTTGTTTATGAATTGTAGCTATCTGTTCGAAAACGTGGCATTTAAACCCTCTATCAACTGTCTTTAACTGTCGTATATTTATGACTGGGACATACAGCTAGCGGACATAGCCCACGAAAATGGAATAGCCGCCACCAGCCCCCAGCGCGTAGAAGTGGATCAGATTCTTAGCACTATCCGACTGAACACAACAATAGAGTTTGATGCCGTATCGTGCTCTGTGATGGAGAACTGCGGTTCGGTGAAACTCATCGTGGTCAGACACGGAGACTTGTCTAAGGACGCGACGATCAGGTGAGTGCCCGATGCTGAGGTGTGGAGCTTGCTGCAATTAATCAGCTCGTGATATTCATTGAACCCGAAGTCTGTGGGTTCAAGACTTTCCTTCGCGTGTTTCTTGGCGCAATCCATATCAGTGAAACTTGTGACGAAAGTAATTCCGTTGATTGATCTGTTTTGACATGGTGAAAGAAAATTAAACTTTTTGCTTGCGGTCGTGGCAGGTAGTAGAACATAGTTTTGTTTTGTCTGCTGGTAGAGCGGCACCACCACAAGTTAACGGTTCGTAAATTCCATTTCACGCGAGATTTCGTTTGGTTTTGGTTCGTTAAGATACAACGTATAACCCGGCTGTTGTGTTACATTGTCAGAGGGTAAACGCAGTTTACACGCAAAGGCTTGGCTGGTATGTACTGGTTTTGTTTGTATCTAGCCGTTTAAAACTTGATTGATTGCTAATTCCTCCATTTCCCTTCATATGTTGTTTATAAACTGTACAGCAGCACCTAGGAACTCGTACCGAAGTGATGTGACGTGTGGGTTTGGATGTTCAACTCCAAGTTTTCTCAGTAAATGCGATTGATAACGCTATTCGTTGCTCGATTTCTGTGTACAGCAACAACAGGGCACAACGAAGTTCCCGCTACTATGAGCGCATTGTGAAGCAGAGCCCGGTAACCAGCGGTCAAGTTCCACAGTATTGAGAACGTTCCGAAGCGGGGGCGCGTAAAACGCTGTTCCGGTCACAGCTCTTGCGTGAACCGTGCTTCCTAAACGAATTAGGATTCTTGCATCGAAAACACAATGAGTGTGTTGAGTAGCAAGAACGTTTTTGCACAGTTCGGTAACTTTTGGCAATTTAACTATCAATTGTGGGGAACCGACCTTTCGCTGTTTTGTAGCTTCGTCTGGGTTTTGTCAATACATCGCGCGTTTTTTTGTTTTGTTCTAGTCACGGTAAACTGTAACATGCGCTATTAAACCTCTCGACATAAACGTATTCCTGTACTTACATTTCTCCTTATGAGGGTTTGTGAAGTCACCCGGTACGATGTTGTAAAGAAGTCACAATCAGCATCAAATGCACACTTTGGGCAAATCGCAAACAGCAAATAGAGATGATTATCCTAATTAAATAAGGTTTTAGTGGAGTTAGATATTTGTAAAACTCATTTTTATTTGCGCATTGTACGTTCGGCGGCACTCGGGCCGGCTGTGCGGAAAAGCACAATGTTGCCAACTTACTGTGGCTTAGAAACAAGGATGATTTATATGCGTGGAAGTGAGAAACGTGCTATAAGTCAAAATTCGGGTTTAAATATTAACACGGTGGTGGCGTTTTTTGTTTGTTCATCTCTTCAGAAAGAACAATACTCTCGTTGTAGCGGGAAAACGGCGGGTTTGAATTGATTTGAAAACCAACTGTTGGCAAAAAATGCTCCAACAGCATTTCTTGGTTCGCAACGTAGAAGACGTAAAACTCTAGCGACCTTTGAAAAGTTATGCCTCGACGTGGCACGATCCGTTACAACGTGTGCGGCGTATAAATGCCACGCAGAATTTTGGCTTCGCCTGGCGCATTTTAAAAGGTCACGATTCTTACACTACGCTGGCAACAGCGCCGTGGGATAATCGCGCACTGACCGCAGATTCTTTTTGTCAATTGCGTTCTTTTTCGTGACCTATGCGTAAACACAGAAAAATGCGAATGTGAGATTACTCATGTTTATTGTTAGTTGTTACCAGATCTTCTTTGTTTGTTTCATTTTTATCCTCGGCGGACTAAACAACTCCTAAGTACGTTGTGTTCGTAGTGAGCCCACGGTTGCTCAGCCTGCCTTACTGCAGTTTTGTTTTTTACGTTTTATTTGATTGCTTAAAACAGTGGTCCCCAATCTTTTTTGTGCATTCCCCCTTTGCTAAATTTGAGACTATTCATTCCTCCTCTAGTAGGCAAGAAGTGACATAAAGTAAAAATAAACAGTTTGGAACCACCGGTCCACCTACTGCAAAGAAATATTAGACTTATCATGATTGAATGGGGAACCACTGGCTTTGAAGTTGGTGACTTCAATTTCGGCCAAACCATCTGATTCNAATTGCGTTCTTTTTCGTGACCTATGCGTAAATACAGAAAAATGCGAATGTGAGATTACTCATGTTTATTTTTAGTTGTTACCAGATCTTCTTTGTTTGTTTCATTTTTATCCTCGGTGGACTAAACAACTCCTAAATGCGTTGTGCTCGTAGTGAGCCCACGGTTGCTCAGCCTGCCTTACTGCAGTTTTGTTTTTTCGTTTTGTTTGATTGCTTAAAACAGTGGTCCCCAATCTTTTTTGTGCACTCCCCCTTTGCTAAATTTGCAACTATTCATTCCTCCTCTAGTAGGCAAGAAGTGACATGAAGTAAAAATAAACGGTTTGGAACCACCTGTCCACCTACTACAAAGAAATATTAGACTTATCATGAATGAATGGGGAACCACTGGCTTTGAAGTTGGTGACTTCAATTTCGGTCAAACCATCTGATTCCACTAAGTTGGAGCCATCTTCGTTACGCAACTTGCGCTTATTTAACATTTTCTTCTCAATCGCACAGAACCTATTCCCAATTTTGAACGATTAATACATTGTCAAGGATGTAGCTTACGCTCCGCAGGGTACGAATGCTAAGGCGGAATTTATTCGATGAAACGTTTCTAGTGGTGTAGCAAATTAAATTTTGTGGCTTTGGTTCAAGGGCCACAGGAGGAGGTCACAATATCCAGCACTGAGTGCGGTTTGTTCTTCAGCAGTAAGACCACAAGCGTTTTTGCTTTCGTGCAAATTTTCTTGATACCGCAAACCTTCCACGTAAACAGCGCAGACACGGTTCGCTTGACCTGCGTGTCGGCCTCATTTTCTTCGTAGTACGCACGTAAGGTCGCGATCTGATGACGCTTTGCGGCCTCTTCACGCTTTGGTTCTTGTCAAACAATGTTGAACGCAAGCTGTGAAAAAGTGATACTAATGTTAATGGATTGTAAAATAGCACCTTTTCCTGCCTAGAGCAGAAAAAACTGGTCAAAAACTTAAAAAACTCGTTGTTTAGTCAACGAAGGCACGTTTGATGTACTTGCCTAATGTAAAAATGAAAAAAGTCGGATTAACATTTAATTAACTCAAACAAGGAAAGGAACCACGTTTTTTGGCAATCATATGGCTAGGATTTGCGCATGTGTTAGACACTCCAAATATGGTTGCTTTCTACGACGAAACCAGACAGACACACATTACTAATCGAACAAGGCAAACGCTCCCTCCGCTGTTTACTGATAACCTTTCACTATATATCAATGATTAACAAACTTGAGTATGTTATTTTACCGATGTGTTTGTCTTTCAGTTACGAAACGATCGATGGAACCGCTAATGCCGGAGAAGATTACGTCGCTTCGCAAGGCCTTCTCACATTTAAACCCAAGGTGAATATCAAACGATATTTTGAAACCTACAACTATGTGTGTTGTACGTTACCGCAGTGTCGTGTACCAATATAAAGGCCACATACATATATAACACTGAAATTGTCGGGTTGAATATACTTTTTGCCCAGGCTTTTTTAAATTAATGGTTATGGAAAGGCTTTATCTGCGTCCAGTAAATTTAAGGCCAAATACGATAGAATTCCATACCCAGAAAAAATAGACCTTTAAACAAAGTGAAATCCCTTTTTTCTCTTGTAAAGTCTTCAATTAATGAAGGCGTTGCCATGATACCACCACCTTTGTCTAAATAATAACTCTCGCTTTTTCGCGTTTAAACGATGAAAACAATTCTTTTAACCGCAGGATTCCCGGCAAACCATTGAAATCGAGATAATCGACGACAACGTGTGGGAACCGGACGAGACATTTTTCGTCAAGCTGTCCCTTCCCGATCGTGACGTCAACGCTAATGACGATAACGATTACGTGTCCCTCGGTCGTAAGGTCATCAACCAGATCACGATCATCAATGACGACGGTCAGTTTGAATTGTGTTGACAAGTATATTACAAAATATTGATCATCGAAAAAACTCATGCACCATTGGACTTTTCTTTGGCAAAACAATGAAACAGATGGTCCGAATGCAAAAGCATTTTAGGCGCTCGTCTTGTTTGTCCCATGATAGACTATTAATTGTAACTTTGAATGCCACTTTGTCTGTTGAACACTGTTTTTCACTATTGCTGTGTCGGACTACTACGTATGCAAAACACCCACAGTTGTGTCGCCTGTTAGCAGCTCTGTGGCCAAAAGTAATACATAAAGGCGTATAATGCAGGTCGCATTTTCGCATTAGTTTAGTTAGTTTTGGCACAGCTTGTCTCCCCCAGAAACGTGTTGCAAACGTTTTGTAGTTTCAACCATAATGAATATCACGCAACTAGGTGAAGGGTTTTTTAAAACTATCTGAAACTAGCACCGGGCACTTAACGTATTGTCAACGTCGGCTTAGCAGCATTCAAGTCCATGCGCATTGCTTGCAAAAAAAGGCTTGTTCTTTGCCAGCGCGCGTATAAAATATGCATGAAAACGCGTTCATCTAACCAACGAAGGATGGAACGCACGATTGCGAGCGACGAGTACTTGATCTAACTCCTATTATGCGGTTTTGCAATTTACGGATGCTCCCGCACAATTGGCCGCTCCAAGATCTTGATGGGAGAAAATTGCTTGTTTGTGGGTTTGCTTTGAAGGTTTAACTTGTCTGGCATGTAAATGAGATCCATTTGGTGACATTTGTGAAATGCTCTGAATGAAAAACCGCACATGTTATGTTATTCACATATACTGTATTATAGCCACCTTCTAACAATACTTAACGAAAATCATAACTTTGTGTATTTACAGAACCCGGTACGGTTGAGTTCACAAAGCCAAGCTACCTTGTGAAGGAGAGTGTTGGGACCTCGTATATTCCAATACAACGCACAAACGGAGCAGACGGCGTTGTTGAAGTGGAATGGAAGTAAGTGTTGCCAAGTATACCAGTGCTTTGTTTCGGCCAGGATTTAGATGGAGGTGGTTGACACGTATGGTTCATTTACCATGTTACTTTATACACCTACTGACTCACTACTCAAAGTCGTGTCTTTCATGATTACTTCAACAACAAATCATGTCCACCAAATAAACGACATCGTCTAATATAAGCCCAATTTCTCTCGAAGGACTTCCATCACTAAAGCCGAGCCACTCAATCTTTTTGGGCCTTGGACTGGTTTTGCCGCGTCATAACCAACCGCAGGCTAAATGAAAATGTAAAATAATGCAAGCAATATATTTACTGCTGAAAGGTAGTTGTGCGCAACAAACGAGATTGTGCACAACAAGCAATAGTAAAAAAATATAAAGTGAGGTAAAGGTATTTTTGTACGTCGCAATATGGTCGCAGGCTCACGACAACCTTTTACGGGCTGTGGGGTTGAGAAATACTGGCTTAAAACAACCGATCCCCTTAACGATTATACGCATGGATTGGGTACGTGCTGTTTACGTCGAAACTGTATGCGCCTAACCTAAAATAGAAATACCATTTCCGTGATTGATGCGTTTGTCGCTGAATTCGACCCCACGCACGTTTGTAGCGTCGGACATTAAAAGCAAACATTACGTCGAAAACGTTTGCTCGCCAACAGTCGTGCGCGAACAGGGCGTAGGACAAAGTGTCTCTTTGCCCTTTTGTGTTTGTTCAATAGAAGATTAATGGTATTGCAGCCACACCCTTGCGACAATTGTCTTTGTATAGTGCGTGTTGCTTGGGTTTGCGCTGGTTTGGCATTTCAACTGCCACAGCCCTGCCCTGGGAATTACGTAGTGCTTGAATAACGGCTAAAAATAATTAAACTTCCGACTATGGCCCGGTGGCCATCAAATTCCTAGTGAAGATAGATTTTTTCGAACCGTGCCCTTCGTACAATGTGATTCGAACACCTGGAAATGATGGTTTTTTTAAAGTCATTTTGGGTGAACTGAATCTTTACTGCCACCGTGTGGTACTTTTGTTAGCTGTACGTAGCAGTAGTGAAATTGGAGACTCTTCTACGAAATCAATAACGTTATTGAACACTGGTTGGTAAATTACATTCACCTGTGCGATTAATTCGATGTCGACGTTGTGGGGCTATTGAGACATTTATTTATCTGCAAATCAACTCCATTCATTGTAAAGCCACGAATTACGAGTTGACTGCGCAAATAGCTACTTACATAGAAGGGACGCGCCCTTGCATTGTTCCACGCTTTTAAATTGCCGGTTGCTTTGTTTGAATGCCACGGTACGACCCTGGGAGCGCGGGGTATATGACTTGTAAGTTGTAAGATATTATGTGTAGGCCTGTTTTTCGCCTATGTATTGACGTGTATACTGTTTTAAAATCGTTTAACCTTCTGCTTCATGCAGTTTCTTCTATCGCTGCAAAATCTTAAGAATTTATTGCGTACCTTTTTTCCCAGGAGCCAAACATATGCTTTTTACAACTTGGTCTGATCGTTGGCTTTATGCAACACTGGTGTGCTTCTGGGAAAATGAAAGTATTTTTTGTGTGATTTTAATTTTCAACAATGTTGTGTGTAGATCCATTGACCTAACAGCGAAGGAGGGCAAGGATTTTACCGGAAGAAGTGGTAAAGTGACGTTCGAACACGGTGAGGATGAGAAAAACATTGAGTTACCGATCATCAACGACCATAAAACCAAGAAAGACGAGAACTTTCAGGTAAGGTTTCAATCTCAAAGCTGAAGCAGTTGCTGAACATGAGCGTGTCATCTTTATATCTCAACTGTAACGTATTGTTCATTAAATTCACATAAATTTAATCTGTTTGTCAGTTTGCTAGGCGTTCATCGTTGTAAAATGCGCACGAGAACTGTCATCCGTGTGTTTGTTAACTTGTGAAAGGATGTCCAACTTTCCCACCACAATATTTGCCGACCAAACTAACTTTGTTTGCTCGTCGGAGTGTCAGCATGGAATGCAGGGTTCTCAACCACACACAACACCTTCGGTCGATCAGTGTCTACTAGTGCGCTATCCTATATTTAGTAAATAGTAATCAAGGATATGATTTGCTTCGTCTATTTCCTGAAACACCGTTTTTGCGTGGCCGGCCTTCTTGCACTCGCAAATGCTTAATCAAACCTCTTATGACAATTTGCAGCCATTGCACACAAATACAAGTCTAGACTAAATCGCTATTAAGCACCATTCGGCCCAAGTAATAAATGTGCGAGATTATGGACCTTTCGCTTTCGTAAATATCGCAGATCGATACGAGACCTCTTTTCCAACAACACAAGCCGTTGGTATCAATTTTAACGATTAATTATGGATAAGCAGGGCGATAAATCTCACATGTGATAGGAAGATAATAACTAATACGATTTGCAAGGTTCTTGAGTATATCAATAGCAATTAAAGATTTTCGATCGTATTTGATGGCTGTTAAGGGACATCTGTGGTGCCAGTGCGTCATTGTCATCTGTTGTTTTTTAAACAGCTTACTCTCTTGAGCGCCTCTGGTGGAGCATCCCTGGGTCACACACAAAAGACGATTGTGACTATTGTTGGAGATGACGGTATGTCTATGCATAAGTTTTCTCTTCTGGCAAATGTATTACTCGTACCGATGTTTCGACGTCCAGGTCGTCTTCCTTAGGGTCCTAAGGAATAACACTCAAAGCGCGAAATAGAACACACCAGGATAAAAATGAAAACAGCTTTGAAGGCAGTTTCCCTATTCTTTTAAAACATAGAAACGGAACATTTTAAACTTAACCTCAGGTTCAAACGCATTCTTAACTGGACAAAATTACAAACAGCCTGGAAATAACGAATTTCTACGAAAGATCCTAAAATCAGACATGAAATTGTTACTTTCCACCAAAAAGCCTTATGGCAATCGTAGCACTCGCTTTAAATTCTATCCTTACAACCTTTTTGCAGAATTCGACGGCCTAGTGCGTCGCATCGTCGCCAAAACTCACTTGAAACTTTCCAAGATGAAACTGGGCTCGCAGTCGTGGGCTGACCAGTTTACACAAGCTATGAACGTCAACGGTGGTGACGTAGAAAACGCGACTGGCGGTGATTACGTCATGCACTTTATGACCTTTGGATTCAAGGTAATGTTTCCAAATCAGCAATGTTTGCTGTTTGTTTTGTCTTGTTTGTTTATAACGTTTAAAGTTACACTTCACCATACCAATGTGCTTTGTCGAACTTAACTGACATATCCAATTTATCCCCCAAAGTTTGTAACTACTATTTGCTTGCAAGTTATTATGGATTTCCTACACGTTATTATGGATTTTCCTATTATGGACATTGCCAGGATAATAACACAAATATTTGTGGGAACAAACCCGTTTGTATTGACCGCTATCAGCCTTCAACTGATTTTGATTGCCAAAAACGCCGATCAACATTACATGTTTTGCCTCGTAGATTAAAATCCCAATGGCTTATTTACGTTTGTTTGTTGCAGGTGATATTCGCTTGCCTTCCTCCGCCAAGTATATGGGGTGGCTGGGCTTGCTTTTGTGCCGCTCTTGTGGCCCTTATCGGTCTGACAGCTATCATCAGTGATCTGGCTAGTATATTCGGTTGTCTTATCAATCTCGAGGTAAGCTCTTGCGGGTAAACCTTGGATAAGATCCCGTACGCTATGGCAATAGTAGTTTAACTGTGTCGTTTAAAACTATCCAACAATATCGGAACTGAATTTTCTCAACAAGCTATTAGGCCTTTAGACTTCTCTATGTGCTTGCAGCCTACGATTAACGCAATTACCATCGTCGCTTTGGGAACATCGTTGCCCGATCTGTTCGCCAGCAAAACCGCTGCACTTCAGGAGAAATATGCCGACAACAGTATAGGAAATGTCACTGGAAGTAACAGTGTCAACGTGTTTCTTGGTCTTGGCCTTCCCTGGCTCATGGCCGCCATCTACTGGAAAGTCAAGGCGGTACGTCCATTTTGACTGTTTTTTTTTGTGTAAATATTTACAGTATTCTGATTCCTCAAACACGTGTAAGTTTGGCATGTTAAATTTGTAGTGTGCATGGCGAAATCGCAGGAAGTAACGACTGAAGCACAAGATACAATTAACGCGTATTTTTGTACAAATGACGCCACGTAAAATATCCGGGACTGTGTTAAGCTTTCAGGGGACGCTACAAATTATCTAGGGAGCATTTTTTTCGACCGACTCGTGTTGCGATGCTACGCCAGCTCGAGAAAACAAGTGTTGTTTCTCAGGAGCAAAATATGGTAAAAAATCCGCCGGCGGTAAACTTTACCGGGAGATTGTGTCTAAACAGTTTGAATAAGTCAACCAGCTTTATACCCACCCGCGTATCTGCTTTCTGCTCTTATGCTGTGTCACTTTGGTACTGATTNACAATTAACGCGTATTTTTGTACAAATGACGCAACGTAAAATATCCGGGACTGTGTTAAGCTTTCAGGGGGCGCTACAAGTTATCTAGGAAGCATTTTTTTTCGACCGACTCGTGTTGCGATGCTACGCCAGCTCGAGAAAACAAGTGTTGTTTCTCAGGAGCAAAATATGGTAAAAGATCCGCCGGCGGGAAACTTTGCCGGTAGATTGTGTCTAAACAGTTTGAAAAGGTCAACCAGCTTTCTGCTCTTACGCTGTGGTACTGATTTGTACCCTGTACAGGTGCTAGCACTTTCAAAAACCTATTTTACCATTTTTTCAGAACCAAGACTTTGTCGTTCCGGCCGGCCAAATCGGTTTCAGTGTGGCGCTTTACTCGATTTCGGCCATCATCTGCATTTTCACGTTGGTCGCTCGCCGACATCTGAAAATATTCGGCAACGCCGAAATGGGAGGACCGAACGGACCCAAATACGCCACTGGGGCCTTTTTCGTGCTCCTATGGGTTCTGTATATTCTCTTGTCTTCCCTGCAGTCAACAGGAGTCATTGCCGGCTTCTAAACTCCTGTATTGTGCGCATTACTGTACTGACCAGCACAATAGGTTGAACAAGGGTCTCCGAAGGGTCGAAATCTCTTGTTGAGCGGTTATAGCTTAAATATATATCAGGCGATAGATTGCTGGATTCTGTCTCATATCTCTAGAAAGCTGTTTGTTTGATTACAATACTTTCCGTATGACCGCAATGGTTTTTTTGTAGCGGTGAATGATTTGTTTACAATATAGTTCATCATTAGTTACTCACACTTGTTCATCTTGGAAAGCAGTTTTATATTTCTGACTAACCAAGTATAGGCAATTTGCCGAAAAGGTTAAACAACTACATATGAGAATTTTTGTGTTAAATTTTGCCCTTTTCTTAGTTAGCATGTTAAAAATTAGATCGCAAATAAATTCTAAACTTTTCAAAAAATACCTGGTTGTATTTGTAGACGTATTTTTTGTAATTGTTCTGTGCACTGTACATAGTAGAAAAAACACGTGAACTATATGGTTGCTACGCGGATGTATATTTTTTCCTGTTTTTTTTCGTGTTTTGCTAGATTCTGTATTATCAAAATAATGATTGCCTGCATCATCATTATCTGATTCGAAAGTTGTTGTAATTTTGCTTTTTTAATTTTATACTGTCGCGTGCAAATTTTAATAGTCGCCTTTGTCTTGAAGCATATCTTCTGATCTAATGTTTAGCTTTTCTTTGTGAAGAATTATAAAACCGTCAGTTAGAGGTTCGTATATTGTTCAAACGAAAGAATGCCACTGACGACGGGTTTGCTGCTTTGTAACTGCAAGGCGCACCTGCATATGCATTTTTTGTTTTATTTGGTATCAGTTTTAATTGGAACCAGCTGTAAAGGCAAAGGGGACAGTTACAGAAAAGTGTTCACCACATACTTCCATTTTAATTAAATTTGCACGCAGCCAAGACAAGTGGTTATGTTATCTATGGTCAAACCTCGTGGGGTCCTTGTCAGGCGTCATGTATGACTAATTGTAGTTGTAAACATGCAATGGAGTCCGAGTCCCAGATCACTTTGCAGTTTTTGGCTGAAGTTCCTCTACGACGGTTTCAGTGGGATTTTCACAAGGTAGGTACAATAAGTTTATTAGGTGCTTAAATGTCTTGATGCGCGGTGACACAGCATCCGGGATTTCTTGGTGGGGATTGACGGAATTGCAGTGGTTGTGGTATTGCCATTTTTCAGGAGATATTGTTAAGAGCAAAGCGCGTCTAGCACCTCAGCAAACAAACAAGTCATTGAATGTCTTTTAATTTATTAGGGTTTTGGATGCTGAAAATTTGCACCTGCATAAAGTGGAGCACACCGAATTTGCAAATATTTTAGATTAGAACGAAAGGTTCATGAGGGTTAATGAAGAGTAGAGTAAATGAAAGCTGTTAAAAGGCACTTAGAAAAACCTTGACGAATTTGTAAATACAGGAAACAAAGATTCGGCTACTATAATTGGTGAACAAAAACTTGGATTGCTACGGTTGTGTTTGTAACACTTTTTGTATGTCCAGATAAAAAAAAAATAAATGTTCACAAACCACTTCGAATGAGTTGATTAAACGTTAAAAATTTTTCAGGGGTTTGACAATGTGCTGAAATGTAAAATTCACCCCAGACAAAACCACAACACTTGGTCTGAAGATTGTCAACAACATATCATTAGTGCAGTAAGCAATACCATGTTAGCGTAGCATGTAAGCTTAAATTCTTGCTATTTTGATTAAACACAGCATGTAAGCCTTAAAAGAAGAGCAATTCTTGCTATTTTTTAAGCTTTTATTCCTCCTTTGTGCTTCTATGCAGACAATTGATCACCATGTGGCTAGAAAATTCCCACCTTTGCTAAGCTACAGAAAGGCTTTTGTGAAATGGATATTAAATAAAGTATGGTAATGTAAATACAATTGTTAATTCCAGCAGCCTCTAAATCCATATGCTTTACATCACCAGGTAGAATCTATAAAAAAGGAGGTTTGTGAGGATCTTTATTGTTTGTATGTTAAATTGTTATCAGAAACAGATGTTGAGTTTTACCACAAGAGCCACTTCTTGGTGAGTGCTTTGATGGCAGCTTTGTGTAGACTAATAAATAAACTGTGCCTACTACAGCCCGCTTCGAAAGAGTTTGTTGTGATGCAAGAAAGCAAAAGCATTATTTCTGGTGGGACCACGGGCTTGGTGTCATGGAAGGTATGACTTTGGCATGCTTTCGAAGAGTTAACAAATAAACTTTTATACTGGCATTTTTATCATGCAAATAAGTTGTTGTTAATGCAAAAGCTGTTTGTTTTGACATAATGTTCTATATATATTTTTTAAAAATCTAAAAAACATTTTTACCATGTATAAAAGTTTATTTGTTAACTCTTCGAAAGCTTTTGCAAAATTAAAAAAATATAAAAGCTCTTTATTGGCCAAAACAGTTTGGAACTAATATAGGTGCCACTGTTGTAGCAAACATTTTTTTATTGTTTAGGGTGGAATGCTACTTGCTGAATGGATGTTGATGAATAAAGAATTATTTTCTGGTACATCCCTTCTGGAATTGGGCAGTGGTTGTGGGTTTACTGGCCTTGTTGCTTTGAAAGGCACCGATGTGTGTAAATACATGTTTACTGACTGCCACCAAACTGTTTTATCACTTCTACAGAAAAACATTGAAATCAACCAAATTAGTCCAGGTAAGTTTGTAGTTAAAATTGGTATTGGAAGTAATTTACATGTTTTGTCTAGTGTACTTAAAAACACATTTATTTTAATTGGGAGTTTGATTGGGACATGTTCACACAAATCTTATTTGACATAACATTTATTCTGCAATAAATGGAGCGGAAGGAATCAATAGCTGTAGTAATAGAAAAAAACCCTACATAACTGTACTAATAGAATACTACAATAATAAAGTACCCAGGTTATGTGTACTGAAAGACAAGTATACATGTGTTTGCTTTTGTGTCCATAGAAAAATTTAGTCATTGCACCTTTTGTTCTCAGAAAAATATATTGTCACGAAGCATGTATGGGGAGAACTTGATGAGTGCAAAAATTTTACACCAGATTGCATTGTCGCTGCCGGTAAATATTTCTGTTGTTAAGAGTTTCAACTCACTCAACTATTTTAGACCGTAACAAATGCCACGTAAGACCTGCGTTCCGCTAGACGGCGCCAGAGATTAACATTCCTTCTTTCTCAACAGATGTTGTATTTGACCCCGATCTTGTGCCTGACCTTGTGATGTCAATTTCATGCATCGCCAACCAATCAAAACCAAGTGCGGCTTTTGTGGCACTAACCGAGCGAAATCCACAAACCTACGAATGCTTTTTGCGCGAATTGGGTAAAAACCAACACCGCGTTATAGTTCTGTAGCTTTATACACTTTAGAAATGTTCAAAAACTAAACATAAGATTTTCAGTCACTTCAACTTAGACACACGAAACTGAAAACGAAATCCAAACTGTGGACACAAGTTTCACAAACAAGTGTGTCGAAT
>QXVZ01008649.1:0-13642 GCA_008931825.1 Phallusia fumigata | reverse complement strand
TATGGGAACACTGCTTGGCATTCTAAGCACGCTCACATTAGCCGGCATTGAATTAAAGACCGACATACTGAAATGTCTGTGCAAAGTAAGATTTAATGCTATACGTCACTGACCTTTTCCACTGCATATTTCTAAAACTCATATGTTGCATTAAAAACTAGTTTATAACTATGATTCTTGTTACCAGAGTACATTGAACATGTCAATTTTATGTACTTCCAATTTCGTGTATGACTATGCTGTTGAAACTTGAAATGCTTTTCTTGATTTAGTTGTTTACTTTTTCCAGGTTATCAGCAAGTCTTGTGAAGCTTCAGTCTTGTTCCAGGCAGCTGGTGGATTTATAAACCTAATTTCCGTAATTGTTGGCCTAGAAGGTAAGTAGATAATTCCTGGTCGAAAAGTTTTAAACATTTTCTGTCACTTGCAGATATGTTGTAATGTTGTTATTAATTTTGGTCCAAACTGGGCAACGTCCACAGTTTTTGGAATTAACATTACTGGTTTTGATACATGACTAAAATTACTATGTTTAATTTGTTGATATTTTTTGTGTTTGTATTGCACTTGTAGATCCATTATCGGTTGTGATATATAGTGCAGTAGGGATATCATCACAATGCCGAAATATTAACCTTGTTCGTTAAAAAAATTCAATTACTAAGCTTTGTGTATTTTTGCTAGGTTGTCTTAAATCTCCATCCAGCGAGTACTGGTCAAGCCACTCCCAACAGATATATGATTTATTTGAGATCGTCTTTCACACTTTAGCTGTTGGGCTTCGTCTTCAATCCAACAAGCAATACTTCAAACTTGAGGTAAAACAGTTACATTTCAAATTTATATATCAGCCGTATACCTTGATGTGCATTTTTTGTGCTGTATGCATAGAATTAATTTACATGCAATCACATCGACACTAGTTGAGGGGGACAGCAGGTATATTCAAGAAAACAAGATACAGACTTGAAAAGTGGATTAATTCAAAATATTGCGAATAAGTCAAAATTAAAAACACACAACAAAGCAACTTTTTGCTTTCTACCAATGTTATATAAATCCTATTTCATAATAAAGACTAATGTGGCTCCAATATAGACAGTACCCAACAGCCCAACAGGTTAATGCATTATTAATCACATGCAAGGCCAACAGGGTATGGTAAAAGTGTGCTTGCAATTCAGAATCATGTTTTACAGAAAAGCCCTGTATTTCTATTGATAAAAGAGTGATTGGTAATGTGTTTTGTGTGTGGGTTGGTTCACCATTAAATCTACAGATATAATTCATACAAATGCCTGGAGGTGAGAATAGCGTGAGGGCAGAGTGGCAGATTTACAATTAAATTCAGTTTTGTGTAATACAGACCTAGGGTAGGGATTCTATGGGTGTCGGCTGTTAAAATAAAAGTATAGGTTTGGTTTATTGCCAGTGCTGGCATCCAATGGAGAAAATCTGCATGCCAATACCTTCTGGCAAAGCATCTTCAGAAAAGGTAGAAAATGTTTTCATGTAAAATATCTTTATTATATTTAATGTCGCTACTTGACCTATTATACTTGATGTGATTTCGATGTGATAACTGATGTTTAACATTATGTACAGACACTGATTTTGCAAATTATTATTGAAACATTTATTGAAACAGGGGTCTGCAACTGTTTGCAAACTGCAGGCAAATTCCCTGGTTAGCAAGGCCTAAGAGGGGGGTACTAGTTTTCAAATCACACCCTAGTTCACCTAATTGTTTACAATGTTGGTAAATCTTGCAAATTTAATGTAATGTGATGTTTGATTTTGTCTGAGAAATAGGCATTTTGTTAAGGGCCTGCGGACCCCATGGTTAGGGATGTTCAAAGTAGAATTTCGAATCCAAATTTACTGTTTATATTGGGTAATTGGAACCGATATTATTTCATCCAAAGGGCGTGTAAACGAACATGCGAAATTCATCTGCACTCGGTGTTAATGCAAGTGGCATTCACTGACGCAACAACATTGGTGTAACGCTGTTTCATTTTTTTTTAGTTTTTTTTATGATTTAAATTTAATTTCAGGTCCGCTTTCAAAGTTTGCTGAGTGCCTTGTCAGGACTTGGATGTTTTTCAAGACAGGTCATGACTACAGGCACAGACACCACAGATGCTGATGTTGCCAAATCACCAAGTTGTATGTCCCTGGCATTGCCTGATATCAGCTTCCAACATCCCCAAGAAGAGAAACATTCATATTGCAAGATTTTGGGCATTTTTCATCACCTATACCTCCTTGCAACTGACACTTTCAAAGACGACCTGTTGCATAAAATCGCCAAGCTGGAACACAGCTTGAGTGCATCGTCACAGTAAGTTGTTATGTCACAGCCAACAGAATCCAAAAACATATTCTCAATGTTTTTTTTTAAATCCTTCGATGGTGTCTGTGTCTTTTTGTTTAGTTTGGTAAATTTTGCATTCCAAGTCTATCTGTACAGATGAACTGAAAACTTAATATGATGTGAACATAAAACAGCTTTAATAAAGCTAATACTGAATTAATAGGACTTAGCATTGCCTTTTTTATACCTTATGATAGAGTTATGTGCCCAACCAAAAGTATTGTAAGTTAGTAGAGATAGGTTTACTCAATTAACAGTTTTATTGCAATAACCATAAAATGCATTCTCACAGTAATTGCAAAGTTACAGTATATTGTACATACCATTCCTTGAAGGTCAAATAGAGGATTTTAAGTTAACAGATATGGAACCTTGTGACTAATCTGTTTTTGAATATGTGTTACTTAATCATTCCCAATGGTTAGTTGAGCAATGAGTATGTTCTACAGTTTTTCACATGAATCACATGTTATGTTACACAACGACCCTCTTGTCAACCACGTCGTTCACCCTGAAGTCGTTAACATCATGATGCAATTGATACCGAGCATTTCAGCTGATGATTTGTCCTCACAGGCAAGTTAACTTGTGTGTATTCGAGTCAACTTGATTACAATTGCCTGGAACCAGAATTTACCACAAGAACCCCACAAAAAATGTATTCCAATCAGACATATATTGCCAAAAATTGTAGTATTTATTAATGAATGTGTTTTGACACTTTCTGAACTGAAATTCACAGGAGAAATGTATTCTTCGTTTTGCAGGAAGTCACAAGTTTGCAGTTATATCTTTTGGAGGAAATCCATTCAATCATAAGTGTGGAAAGAAATGAACAGGTGACCACTTATGTCAACTCACATGTCTCACAAGCTTCAAATATTGCCAACACACCCACAGTTTGTTATCATTACACATGTCCACACACGGTGTATAAATGACCACAGTGTATTAGTTGCGTCAGTAATGGCTTACTTTCGTTTTCGATTTGTCTTTCTAAGTTATAAAATTCATCATTTGTGACATCTTGAATTTAAAACCTAAAGTCCTATGTTTTTGTGAAAATTACTTCATTGAAGTCTGAATCGTTTTGATCTTTGGAGACAGATTCATGTTCCTTACCTAAACAGTTCTTTTGAACGAAACCTAAAACTGTGTTATTGGTTAAAGTTATGGGATATGTATTATGTATATTTTCCAAACAGATCCTAACTTCTTAATGTTTTTCCTGCAAAAAGACTAGGTTATATTTAGTTTCTGTAATAACCAAACTTCTAAGGACTAACTTTCAATTTACCCAACCACACACGCAGACTTTTGTAGGTTTTATGGCATTGGCAAGAAAATTGAGGTGTAAAAATACGAAAAATATGCATTTTTGATTTGATTTTCTTATTTTGTAAGGTGATGTGCGAAAATGGCCTGCTATCCCAGCTGCTGATAAGTTTTGAGGATGTATTATCAGATGAAAGTCACCCACTTAATGCCATGTGTCAGCGCATACTTGAGCGAATTGCGAGACAATCTGTGTCACCCCAAGAATTAAGGTATGCGATGGGCTGGGTCATTGGACAAAACAGTTTTTAACAATGTTTTGGTTTGATCATGAAACATTTCTTTACATTTTAATTCAAGCACTGACTCCTTATTGGACAACTTTTAAACCCCTGGCTGGATTTGTTACCCCCAATTAATATCTGACTTTTCGACAACAAAAATGGTGTATATGTTTTGTTATATTGATCCAATTACAGCTTTTGGCCAGGATATAGTTGCCGTTATACTTAAATTGCACAGTTGCACACACTCCTCCATTTGTTGATCCACAACCCCCCAAAAACATGAAATTGTATTTACAGACCTCTCTCAACAGGGTAAACGTGTTGTTTTCACTCTGTTTTTATCTGTTATGGCTTTTGTTTAAAAAAGTGTCTTCCAAGTGGTAAAAATGTACACACAATAACTAGGCATCTGAAGTTGTGCATTGACAACTTTTTATTTGAAATAAATGACCTAGGTGTTACATTTGGGCATTTGTTACTAACAACTACTTCTTTACAGAAAATTTCTGCGCCTTGGCAAACCTTTGCATTGTGATAATTTGCTGATAAGCAATGATGTCGTTTCACTGTGTCGTGTCAAAAGCCTTGTTTCCATTGCCACACCTCACAACATTGGCATGCAATCTGAAGCTTCTGGTGGGTTTAGACATCCACCAGCGTTCATTGAGTTCGACATGGCAAAACAGGTATGTCTCATGTGTGGTTGAGATGTTAGATTACCAGCACAGTGTTTCCGAAAAGTTTTTTAATTTTGTGGAAATATTTGTTCATCCATGCTGGAATTGGTTTTCTTCACAGTCTGTTTTAGCAAATATATTCCTTGAACTAAGTATCTGACTATCCATACTATAACGTAAATTTTGGAGAGCTTCTGAACATTTTTAAATAGCTTTGTGTTATATTTAGCCTTTTGTCATAGTAAAAAATGCGTTTTGAGTATCTATGCCAGAGGTGTGTAAACTTTAACTTTTCTTTAGACTCCTCATGAGTACCAAAAATCTTATTACAGTTGAGTTTCAGAGCTGTGACAAAAAATTCAGATTGCAGAGCCAATGTTATTGGTGGTGTTATTTATGTTTTGCTAGGGTGCATGCTGTTTGTTTTTGCCAAGTATTTTTCCACAAGCACCTCCCAGTCCCTCAGTAGTTGGTGGTGGGTCGTTGCCTTTGCTTTCTGGTGTTGGCACAGGTAAATAAATATAAACACACATTGCTGAGATATCTTCAGTTACAGTTTAGTTGTTTCACTCCATTTTTTTCATTCACAGACTGTTTTCTTGTGACAGGAAAAAGTTGTCAACAATTTAAGTGCAGTTCATCAATTTGTCATTTGTTTTAATCGTCTAAAAAAAAATTTTCAAACAAAAACAATAATTTTTACTAGAACGGCCCCTAATTAGTAATCACAGTGTTTATTGATTGTGCTAGTTGAAAGCTATGTATCATACACTTAGAAAACTACAGGTAAAAATTTAGATTTTGACCATCTAAAATTTATATCTCTGGCAGACGAAAGAGTATTCCCACCAGCTCATTGCCTAACTGTTGCTGCTTGGCTTTATGTCGAACAATTTTGCTCGTTAAGGATGCACCCTGTAAGAGTGCTTACCATCACCAGACAGGTATTGAACTGGCAGTAAACTGAATAGCGCAGTAAAATAAGGTGTGGTATGAGCTGGTAGCCTGTGGAATGTATGCTGCTGTTTTCAATGCATGATTTTGAACTAAAATTGCTGAATTAGGTAACAAAAGCTTAAACAAGTATCATTTATGACATGAAACTTGTCAACCACATATTGTAATAATTGCTAAACTGCAGCAATAAAACTTATCCACATGAAAGGTGGAATATATAATCGCTTAGTGCTCAGCCAAACACAACACTTGCATTTTATTGGTTCCATCTCCATCCAAAATATAAAATTTATTAATTACTAGAAAATAATTTGCTATTGAATGCTCTTTGTCAGAAGACTGTGCGATTGCCTAAAAGCCTTGGTCTATTTAGAAATTTTGTATTTTGATTAAGGTTATAGCAACAAATCAACACTACACCTGCCTCTCTGTCCACATTTCCGCAAAAACTCGAAAACTGCTAATATCGACCGGAGAGCACAATGTATCATCAATAGGTAAGGATAAAATTGTGTGTACCTGTCATGTCAATTTATTGTTACGCGTGTAAGTTATCCATGTAATTACTTCTAAACTACAATGTCTGTGTTCAAGGTCCTGGTGACTTAGAAGAATCCAAAGAAGTCGTCGGTTTCAACATCGAACATCTTCTCTGCGAACACCAGTGGCACCATGTGCAAATTTCAATACAGAGATCGACAGTGCTTAAGCACAGCACGGTCACCGCTTCATTAAATGGGGTTTTGCTGGGTATATCTAAGGTATGAGACCATTTAATTGTCAAGTTTCTCTTCAAAAACCTTATTTGTTGCATTGTGTTGTGGAAAATGTGTTGACTTAATTGTGTACTAAGGAAAATGTGTTGACTTAATTGTGTAAATCCATTGCTTAGCGTGCAAAGTGCTTGTAATTTCTGCAATTAGTTAACATTCTGACCAGTAGATTTTTATTTTTATTTGGTTGAAATACAATATCTAGTAGTATTTTTATCATTAGGCAAAGTAATGTCTGAATTTACAGTGAAAACGGACTAAACCCCCAAATGCTTTGTTATGTCCAAAGCAAGTCTTATCTTTTCAAGATTATTTCTTTCTTACAATAAATATTGTATATTGTCAGCCCACCTGCAATAGTATCCATATTTCTTTTCTCCCAACAGTTGCGGTACATCAATGCATACCCGGGTGCAAGTACACAGCAGGCAGTTTACACCCCGTTCGCTGTTCACGGATGGATTGGTACTCCATCTTGTTGTGCTGCCCGGTCCTCTCTAGTGTGGAGAATTTCCTCTCTATTGATAGTTGACGAACTGTCACAGTTGTCGACCAACTCTGCTGCCATCCAGTGGAAATTAGGACCAGAATATGTGGGCAGCTTTCAGAACACCATGCTTCAAGGTAATTTTTGATATTTTGGAATATGCGTTTTTAATAATGTGTTGCTGTTTTTAGTTATTTTGCTTGGTGTATTGTAAATCAAGCTCAATGCTTCTCTGGACTATGTTTCAAGTGATTCTCATTGCTAGAGTAAAATTTTCTGAACTTGTGTAATTATGAGCTAGGCTTAGCACTAACTGCCAACCCGGGATTCCTGCAGTTGGCCAATCACAACACTAAATGTCCCTTACAACATGCTATGTCACCCAAATAGATTTTGTAACAATATATGCAGTAAATTTCCATTCAAATACTTTTGTTAATCTAGAATACCTAATTTTTATGAATGTACATCCCCAGTCTTCATATATATCTGATTTTGGGATGATTTATTGCTAATACCAGGTTCAAAAAAATAGGTAATTGCTCTGTTCAACCCACACCAACTGTAAACAATAGTGCAATTAGGAGAGGTTTTCAAATTCCTAGCTTTGTTGCAAAAGGTTTGTGTAACTTTGACAAATTTTTTAACAAGCCTTCTTTCTTTTCAGATGGGAACTGTGGTGCGTTATTTCAGGAAGAGAACATTGCTTTTCTGTTGCAGCCACACACGGAGAAGATCGTTAACTGGAATCACATACTTAAAGCTTGCTCCAAACTTGACCAGAAGCAGATTCTTAAAGAGGTTTGTCACGCAACGAAACAGTACTGCTTATGCCAAGATATCTTTAAGCTGCTGGCAAACAGATATGACTTTGAAAATCATGTTAGGTCATTACTTAGCCGATCCGGGGCCATGCTGTGTCACAAACAAAGAGCGTAGGCCACTTGTGTCCTGATCAAACCATTCCTGTTCTGTTTAAAATTTACCATTTTTTACAATGGTATGACTAGCCAAGGAAGGGGAAAAATGGTGAAATGAACCAACCACAGCCAAGTTTCTAGTATACGCTTTACTTTCATAACAGTCCGTGAATATAAAAGGATTTTTGAAAAACATGATGATGCCGTGCGTTGGGTGGTTTGTGGTGTCATCGGGCAAGTCAGGTACAAAGTAATACAGCAAATATAAACAGAACATATACCTCTGTCTAAACAACTTGCAATTTTTGCAATCACACCTTTTTTTGCGGTTTAGTTAAGCCTTTTCGCAATTAAGGCATGTTTGCATTCTTTTAATTTTTCCTATTGCCAGGACATACTCCACCTGCGTAGGTATTAAAACCTTGGAATTTAACTCTATATTTACCAAACATGCTGTAAGTTGTTTAAAAAGTTCTGTAATTCTGGCTTGGGTCTACAGTGTTAAGCTGACAAAGTAAAAGTGTTTTCAATACTGGTAATATGTGGTGATAAGTATTTATAATCAACTTACATTTTGCTCTCAGTTGCAACTGGATCCTGATGATTTTTTGAGTCCGATCACATTCTATCGGAACTCAAGTTTGCATGCACAAGGCCCAGCACGGTCACTAGGGGGCGTAGTGGTCGGTACAAAGTATGTTGATTCCCCGAGAAGTTTTTTCCCACACTTGATTGGCCACATCTTGCAGGTATTCATGTCTGTTCTTTATTACCAGATTTGTGCCTGAAAACAAAACTTCATTAAAATTCATAAAACGATTTCTTCTGCATTGGTAAATTTTGTCACATATTCATACCTCTCTAAAATGTTGCAATTGGAACCCTTTTTAGTTTTGAAAAAAACCGGATAACCTAATGTTACGCCATACATGTGTGACGTCATGATAGCCCGAACGTAAGATGCTTAAGGGCAAATCAAAACACGTGCAGTTTTGGCCCAATCTAATGCTTAGAAACCGCGTTTTTATGTTATCTGGGAAAAGGGTTTTAAATTTGTGTAACCATTTTTTCTTCCTAGGACGTAGGTGGAATATCGGTTGCTGTTGACCTGGTGTCGATGGCTGAAACCGTGGAAGGACTTTACGCTGCTGTCAAGTTCCTCGTGTGCATTGTGAAGTCCGATGAAAGAGCTGCAAGCGAGATGGAGAAAAGCAAGGGATATCAGGTTAATAGTCACTTAAGTTTGCTAATGTATTTCGGATAGGCAGACAGGGATAAAGTGATTTGTAAATATTTGTTACCAACTATTTGACAGTTTTTTGGTCTGGTCACTTTGCTGAAGGTTTTTGTTGGATTTAAAACTTTGGACAAGTGTAGTATTGTAAATTTTACCGGCAAAATACTCAACATGATTTAAGACACAAAGACTTCAAGTTTAGAAATATGTTGACAAAATTTGTGATAACTTTATACATTAAAAACCAGTTCCTAATATGTTTACAAAATTTACATCAACTTAACATATTCAATTTTAGTCGCTCGGAATGCACTTGAAAAGTAAACGTGAATTCCTGAACACTCACATCCTGCACTTGGCATACTCACTCGCTGGGACGGTCGACTCTGGAAGGGATGCCGCCACAATTTCAACACTCTCAGCATTCGAAGATCTACTTTGCGACTTGGAGATTTGGCATAACGCCCCGGACCAGCTTCACAAGTCGCTGTTTGATCATTTTCATGAGCTTCTGACTGAATCAAGGTGTGTTTTGAATTTTTTTCGCTTCACTGGTTGAAGCGGGTTCATCAAGTGAATATAATTAACGTTTATAGGAACTGGTATAGGTGGAAAACTTTAGCTTGATATACATGATTTAACCACAGTATACATAGGACTTTCGTTTAAAACAGGAATTTATTTTTCTTGTGCTTTGGTACGGTTGACTATTCGAAACTGGTTGGGGAACCCGCTTTAAATACCGGACAAAAAGATACATATGCGCTTTCACACAACAAAAGCGTTACATAGTAAACACATTGTAACGTAAACGTTTTGACAATCGTCAATGAAGATGCAACAAATGTGCTTTCATCATTAAAGACGTTTTGCATGCGTTGGCGATGGCTTGAACTTACGGGAAATGTTTGTAACACTGTCGTCACAATTTACCTCAATCCAACACCTTGTGGCAATAAATAAGGTGCTGAAACCTTTTTGAATTTCAGTGACAATGCAACGAACCATCAAGTGATTAGTAGCCTCGGCATGGCAAAAAAATGCATCCACTTTTTGCTCTCTGACACCTCGCTCTCACACAAAACTGTATCTTCCGTGCTTAAAGTCATCCAGGCCTTACTGAGCTTCAAACCGTCAGCCGATGACATCATTAGGTATGACGTATGTGTTATTGCTGGTGGGTTGGTTATTTTCAACATGAAGTTTTTTGCAGTTTTGGGCAGTTTGCTGTTTCTTTGATTCCGGCAGCGAATTTGACCGAACATGATTTGGTTTTCAGCAATCCTGATCATGATTTTGTCGGTTCGTAGTTTGATTTTCCTTGTGTCAGTTCTCTTGTTTGACTTTGTATGATCCCAATATTGCCGTGAATTGATCTGTAATTCTTGTTAGAAAGTTATCAAAAGGTTTTCAAAACATGTGTTTTTTTTGTACAATTATTGTGTAGTGGTTAAGAATCATAGAAATTTGGTTAAAACTTATTTATGAGCAAATAAGTGTTCTAGGTATACAACTGACATGTAAAATTTTAACAAACTTACAAGCAAATTTTCCATAGAGAATTCAACGAGCTGTGCCAGTCTTGTGGATGAGAGCAATGCGAGCAAACGAAGCATCCGTCTTCGCAACATGGTGCTCAACGTGTTCCAGGAATGTATGCAGCAACATCAGGACAACAACCAGTAAGTTGTGATTTGAAAACGCCACCCCTCAATAGACTAAAATCAAAGCAAGTATATTTTACGGACAATAGCTGAAACAATATTTGCTTTTCTTCATCTTCTATCCTCCTGATCCCTGCATCTTCATCCAGGTTCTTGGAGCACATCGAAGTCCACCTCGGTTTCGATTGGATTCTGCTCTTCCTCCAGCAACATCTTCATCACTCCACGGTCACCACAGCTCTTCACATGCTCTTCTACATCCTCCGGCGATCCTTTGCATACACAGGGACACCATCGACAGGCAACGCAACATCCGGACTCCCTGTTTATTCCTCCAACACCAGTGCGAATGTTGTTGAGCGATTTCGAAGCGGTGATTTTTTTGGTGGTTGGCTGCGCGGCACCGATGCACTGAAAGACCGAAAAGAGGAATCCTTGTTAGGTGAGTTTACTTGCAGCTGTTGTGTTGAAATGATACAACTTTGGTGCACTGCTCATGACAACAGCAATTGTTGAAACGTTTGGATTGCAATGTCGTCACAATATGTTTTTAATAAATCTACTTTTCAAGTCTTTTGTGTCTAAACATGTCTAAACTGTTGCTTGATTAAAACATACTATTGTTTGCAGATTATGCAAACATACTCTTTTGTAGAGCTAAGTTGTCCAAGCGCTGTTACAAAATAAACAGTAATTTACTGTTCTATGTTTTTCCCTAACAGTACAGCACGTCGAAACCATTTATTGTTGCCCCATACGCCTATACGTTTATGCTCGCAGAAACAATTATAGAATAACATGCTGCGAAATTATGAACTTAATGTAATGTTGGCATGAAATGTTATCGAATTGAACATCATTTTTGGGTGGAAGTGTATGTGCAATGAAAAGATGGAGAACGGCACCTCTCTAGTTTTTTCCACTATTTTCTATGGTCTTATAAAAATACATTTTTTTCATAAACCAACCTAAGTTCCAGCCAACTTTCATTGCAACTTATCTTTCCCGTATAGGATTCAATGTCCGGGGTTCAAACGACGCCCTTAGCTCTCACCTTGCTGTGTACAAAGAAGCTGCGTGCGTCCCTGGGTTCCTCTCGCTCCAGTATCTCCTCTCCTTCCACGCTCACTCGATCGAGGTTGTCCAACTTTTAATGCAGTTTGCATTAGGGAACTATTCTTCGGGCTTGGAATACAAACAGGTAAACCTTTGTCCGACATTCAAAGTTTAACCACAGAGATTAACAGAAGAAAAGCGTTCAAAAGTTGCTTCAAATGGTTATATAGAGGTTTCAACCTCTTCTTATTAATTTAACCTTAACTCGACGAAAAATCGCTCTTCGGTTTAAGCGTATGTTTATTAAAACTAACATGAAGTACTTTTCTTAGTTTGACTCCGAGATGATGAAGAAGCAAGCCACCTCAGGTGGAAAAAAAGTCGACGAAATCATCAAGATTTTGTCAAGTGAAGTCATTCAGATCCTGTGTTCCATGTTGCATCACTTACTACACCAGGTTAGAAGGTCACAATGTGTGTTTAATACATTTCCCTTGTTGGACCTGTATGTTTTATACAATGTCAAATAACACCGTTAGTTCATCCACAGGTAATTTACCCATATACTTGTGCTCATTATGGGTCCCATTTCAGGAGAAATATAATTTTTCCTCCCGTTTGGTCAAGAACAAGTCGTCCAAATTTCTTTTAATTTTCACACATGACAGATGGATTGTGCAATGTAACTTTTTACCCCAGTTCATCGGTTCACCCACAGACCCCCAAAACAAAAACTGCAATATTTACAAAACAAGTCACCTAGAAGTTTTTACTTTGAAAATAGGTACAATGCAAAGTATTTAATTTTTCTTGACGCCACTCCATCTTTTAAGGATCTCAAGGATAAGAAAGAGGACTCTTGGTTACACAATTGCCCGTCAACTCTTCTACTCTTCTTCGAGAGTCTGTACAAAAGCGAGTCGTCACCACACCTTTCGTCACTCTTTATGACGCCAGACGTGCTGACGTCACTTACGCTGACGCTTATTCCACCATCCGAAACGATCTCGTTTAACGCGGTGGGTGTTGAATTTTTTTTCGGTATTGCCAGTATTTACGTCATAACCTTTATTATTGATGACGTCTAGGCCAGTGCTTTTCAACCGGGTGTATTGTACACCCCAGGGTGTACCAGAAATTTTAAAGGGTGTACCACTTTGATGGGGTGAGCCTATGATCAGGTATCACAATAAATAAACAGGTTAATGACCAGACTGACTGGAGTGTGTTTAGCTTGTAAGATACTATATTCTATTTGTGACATCATAACCAAATATTTCTCTTGATAATCGTTATTGTGTCGTGACGTGATTTAGGATGTCGTCAAAAGCGTCTAGGCCCGGCTGTTTGTCGATTTCTTGACGTCATGTAGTGATAACTTTGCAGTCTTTCGCACTGTTTCTCATCATAACAACTGTTTTGTGACATCACAGAAACGCGAGTTGAGCCTGGACAGTCTCTCGGTGCAGGGCTTACTGCCAAGTATACCTCCGGAACACCGCACTTGCGCTCATCCGTCCAAACAACTCGTGCTGAACTTGATCGGTCACGTGATTTGGGATGCAGTATCGAATCCAAAGAACAAATCGACTCATCTGCTCATCGACACCGTGCTAGAGGTAAGGTTGATGTTTAAGCTCCTTTTCGCAATTGAACACAGACTGGTGAAATTAACAATGTGGAGCACGGTTTACTATCGTTACTCTGCAGTATGTTTTCTGGTAGTAAGTTTGTTTCATTTTTAAGCACAGTATCAAGCTAATAATGATCAGTGCATTAAAACTGTAGTGAGAGTCATTTGCTTTGAATAAATTGAAATTTTAGCTATGGAAACAAGTTTTCAAGAAACTCGATTTGAAACATAGGAATATGTATTCCGCCTAACCACGGCATGTTTAGTTTCTGTAAAACGCGAAAGCAACATAAAACCCT
>QXVZ01008633.1:0-13464 GCA_008931825.1 Phallusia fumigata | reverse complement strand
AGAAATTCGACTTTTGGTTAGTTATTTGACGTCTGTAACATCATGGACAGTCCGCGATCGGTTTGCGAGACTGAGCCAAGTGTCAACAATATTAAACTTGGAACAGGTTTCGGAAATCGATGATTATTGGGGACACAATGCTGGTACATTAACTTGGAGGTTAACACCTGCAGAGGTCAGACAGGTTCTTACACTAAGAATTGACTTTAAGTCCGAAGATATACGAAAACTAAAACTGTAATTTGTTCACGCTGATTTCTATTAATGATGCTGTAATGCTGCACAAGGCAATTTGCTTAAGTTTTTTTTCATAAATCACTGGAAGAATGGATAAAGTAGCTTTTGCAAGTTTGCAAGCCCAATGTTTATCAAAATATGTACTGCCGTACATTAAATTATGAACATTTCAGTCTTGAATGGTTTCTGTTTAATTAGATCTTGATGTATTATGCAGACCACTACAAAGCATTAATGAGCTGCTAATAGCATGTGCATTACAAGACTTTACTGTGGTAATGTAATCGGGACAGTGCCTGGGTTATGCATGTTGCTCTATCCTATTACACTGCTATGTTTTTTATTAATTTGTTGTTTATGACTCAAATGTAATATATCGCAACTTAAGTTCCTCTGTTTGCAACTTATCTGTAGTAATTGGATGAGTTTTTATGTTGTGGCAAAAATCATATCTTGTCTATTTACAAACTTAGCAATATACAGTAATGTATGTGGTTCTGCTCTCTATTACTGCAATGAGTTGTTTCACTAAAGTTATTCAGTATAAATGTGCCTTTATAACTCATTTATGTCTATTTAAATAGTTACCAGCGCTAATATGAATTTCTGTAAACTTTAAAAACCAAACTGCAATTGGATGAACCTTGGTGATGACCTAAAAGCACCTTTGTACAGGTTTGTGTTTTAAATGTTAAATTATTTCTTTTGGTTACTCTGTCAAATAAAAACTATGCAATACTACGTAATGTAATCCTGTAATCTAATCTACAATCAAATCTATTTTATCTAAATTTGAGTGACAAAGAGTGTTAAATAACATAGCTTCATTATTATGCTTTTTTTATTCTTGTTGTTTATGATACATTGTGTAACATTTCCATTCCAAAACAACTTGCTCGACTAGAAAAATTGCTGTTAACACTGACACAGCACAGTGTTTCTAATCAACAGAGATTTAAAGAACATGGCAGCCTCATCAAAATCCAAAGGTGATACGGTCTCAGTGGAAGCTTTTCATTCAAGAAATCAATTGATTGGAAGCAACAGATCGCGTGACATGGACCTATGGCCTTTACTTAACTTGGTCCCAAATGAAATCCGTATAAAAATTAGTCGTGTTTACACTTTTGGCCAGTTTGGAACGGAACTGCTTTTCACCACCTTGGATGACAAGGTTTCTAAACTAAATTTGGGGTAACTTTTGCTAGGGTTGCCAACCGTCCTTTATTTTAAAAGACAGTCCTTTATTCACTGTCTTTCTGAACTGAAACTCACATAGAACTGAAATAAATATGGCATTTTATACAAGATGGTGATGTCCTTCTCAAAATTTAGTCGAAATTTGGTGTAAATGGAATCTTTGCAAGAAACCTTTTCATAGTAGTGCCCATATTTCATGTCATTATCAGATCGAAATGTTAATTCGAAGTGTGTTTTTAAGACGTGATAAAATATCATTCAAGTTTTAAGTCCTTTGTTGTAGCTCAACAAAGTTGGCAACCCTAACTTTCGCAGGGATAAAAATACAAAAATCTATTTTGCCAGTCTTGACATCTCCAACCAAGGTTTGCACATGAAGAGTCTATTTTGCCCGTTTCCGGCCATGTAGTGTTGTGTGTTGCAAAAACTTAAACTCTGTTAAAACAATACATTTTTACCCACAAGTTTTCATGTTATATTTTGACCTTTGTGGTGTTCGTGTTGCATATAGATCCAATTTATCTTTAGCTAGAGATTTTTACCCAGAAGTATATAAGTAAATTTGCATGTTGTATTTGGGCCAATATATACTAAGTGTTTGTTTAGTGTCAATTCATTTACAACTTTGTTACATAATGTCGCAGATGTATGGAATAGGAATGAACACAAGTGGATGCCTTGGGGTCGGAGACAACATCAATTCGTTAGAACCTCGATGTGTTGAAAGCTTCAATGGAAAAAAGATTGTTGGAATGTCATCAGGTTGTGGACCACATGTTCTGGTGCTAACAGAAGGTTTGTAGACCTTGCAAATTTGCAACGTTGCTTAATAACACTGAAATTTGTTTTGCATGTGATATTGTTATTTCCATGTGATCAGGGCAACCTACTGTCTGTCGTCAGTTTTAAATTTATCCGATTTTACCTTTGCATGACCCAAGGGAATCAAATGTATAAATTTGCTGCAGCAGTAATAACAAATGCAATTAAGTGTTACTCATGTTACTTTTCTTTGTATAAGGTATGGTTTTAATCTGTTCCAAGGTTGTTATAACATTTTTTGACATCAGATTCTAAATGATTCCCCTAATTTACACTTTGATACTTTAAAGATAAGGATAGACCAACTATTGGGGATAGGTGCTGATTCAAAATTTTAACACATATTGACATTGGCCTCTGTTTAATCGGAACAAAGATCAGTATAAAACTGGGTTAGAAGTAAGCCCACCTTTCTGTCACTGCTCTGTCGACATTGTCATAGGCAGGGTCTGATCATTCCTATGGATTTTCATGCCTTATTACAGGCANATCAGTATAAAACTGGGTTAGAAGTAAGCCCACCTTTCTGTCACTGCTCTGTCGACATTGTCATAGGCAGGGTCTGATCATTCCTATGGATTTTCATGCCTTATTACAGGCACAAAACACCTGTTGCTTCCACAGCAGTTTTACGTTGTTCAAAATTTGGGTGCAAACACTTTCTCTTTTACTGTGGATTATTATCAGTATTGGCCTTAACAAATTACAGCGATGTAGCTCTAGTAAAAGTATTTTTTACCACACAATTTTGTAAAACAGCAAAAAATAAAGTTTTACTCGGGTTATGTTTAGGGCAGGAATGTATCGCGGCATAGTAGCTCAGAAAATTCTATTTTAAATGTTTTGTCTTCTGACAGACGGAGATGTTTTCACATGGGGTCACAACAGTTACATGCAGCTTGGCAATGGTGGAACAGCCCCTGGTTTAATTCCATCACTGTTATCTCGTCATTTCTGCAGAAAAGTAGTTCAGGTTGCTTGTGGGAGCCACCACTCGATGGTGCTAACTGCTGACGGGGAGGTTTGGACATGGGGCTACAATAACTGTGGACAGGTAAGAAATAAAAGTGTATTTGTGTTAGACAAGTTTTCGGTGAATCCCTTAAGTTGCTATACGTAAGAAGAACATTAAACTATTTAAAGCTGGTACAATTATGTTATTTTACCCAATATTAAATTTTGGAGTTTGTGTCCACCAGATACACAAATGACCAAAAATATTTCCCTAAAGCAGGACCGGTAAGAAACTCCCCATTTCCCCACTTTTTCCTGATGTTGTTAGATTATTTCAGGGTGGAAGTGTTTCCATAATTTAAATTGTCATTGAGTTTGTACTTATTGAGTTTTTGTGTTTCAAATTTAGAACCCTTCATTTTCGTGCCTTTCGCTTTGTCATGCTGTGTCAATTTAAAGTTTTGGTTGTGTTTTAGGTTGGATCGGGTTCTACATCAAACCAAGGGGCACCGAGAAAGGTTACAGCTTGTATCGGAAACAAGAAAATTGTTAACATTGGCTGTGGGCAGGTTGGTTGCCATTTCCACAAACAAAGAACTGATCACTCAAAAGTTATTAAGGTTCTGCTGACAAATGTTTTTTTTGCATATTGATGTTTTGATGTCCTGTCCAAGCTGTCCTTGACCTGAACAGGACATTGAAACGTTGGTATGCGAAAATACATTTTCCAGGAGAACCTTTAAAAATTTCTAAAATGCCTTGCAGCAACAGTTTATATGTAGTTCTGATATCTCTGGTGGGCCAACCAATCGACCAATCTGACCAGAATTAATGTGAGGTTTATCCACAGCAGTACTGGTTAAATGTTTTCCTGAAGCGTGCAATGATTGTCAGAATACAACCTTTGTCAGCAATTAATTTCTCAATCTTGATGCAAAATATTCTGAATAAACCGTGCCACTTTCAGATGATCTGTTACATTTGTTTTAGACGGCTTCTATAGCAGTAACAGATGGAGGAGAAGTTTATTCGTGGGGTTACAATGGCAATGGACAGTTAGGAGTTGGAAACAATGTTAATCAAACAAATCCATGTCGGATTGCTGCCCTGCAGGGNCTCGGCCATCTTGTTGACGAACGGTCATGCAACCGGTTGACGTGCAGATAGGGATGGGCATTTTAGAATACCGAATCCGGAGGATTCGAATCCTGAACTATCCGAATCCCAAAATAGGATTCGGGTAATGTCGCGTTTGTAACAATTTTACTCGCTTACCGTGTTTTCGTTTGGTAAAAATGTTCGTTGTTCGTCAATCGCACGTAGCTATTCTGAATTGCCCATGCCTACGTGCAGAGCCCGGGGGGCGAAAGGGGCCATGGGCCCTCCCGAATTTTTAAAAATTGTACATTAAGGTATAGGCTACTCCTGGAAATGTTTTACATTAAGTTGGGTTACTTGGCTTGAAGATTTTAGGCTGGCTACGCTGTTGTGCAGAGGCCCATTATCTGATTATTTTTTTTCTCAAAGATTTGCGCACAGACACTTTTCCCAAAAAAAGGACTGTATACCGCATTGAATGCTACTTTTTGTTGAATTTCAGATAAGCTGGCGTCCAATGGTGGTGTGCAGCGAAGCGGAACCGTCCGTTCACCAGAGCGTATCGGCCGCCTTCAATGACGAAGCGACATCCGATTTGAAGATCGTCAGCGACGGAAAAGTGATCTACGTTCACAAGGCTCTACTAAAAATAAGGTTTGTGAATTTCTTATTAACCACGTTAGTTATCACAGCACGCCAGGCCTGCAAGAGGCGTTAGAACTAATCAGAGTCGGTCTTCCAAACATTTCCATTCAGCAATGTGTGGGCTGAAACAATCTAGCCTGCGGTGGGAAATCTAGCCTGCACCATTTACTCGCACATTGTGCGTAAATTTTTTCAAAAATGTGCAAGCACCGAAATGTGCGCCCACATTTTGTGCACATTACTTTGGAAATGTGCAAGAACCAAAATGTGCGCGCACATTTTGTGCACATTAAATCGCTCATGCTGATCTATTGTTCATATAGATCAGCATGATGGAAAAAGTGGGGAAATGGGGAAGCCCTTTTGCCGGGAAATGGGTCCTAATCACGGGAAATTTTTTATGAACTTGAGGGATTTGCCGAAAATTGGGGGAAATTTTTGTTGGTATACCTGCAAATTTGCATTTTTTCTAGCCCTGTAGATTAGGGCCGGCAACCTACGGCCCGCCAAGTAAAATTATCCGGCCTGCAGCCCCTTTACAAATTTCTATGTCGTTAAAATTTATCTACAACTGAATAAGGAGGAAATCTGATTAAATTACAATTAAGTTCTAAGAATATCATTAACAGTAACGGCAACGGAATTGTAATTGGGTAATCAGTACGGGCCCTGAGACCTTTCTGATCTTGGTTATGGCCCGACAAAGGATGCAGACCGTTGATATAGATGTTCTGTGACGCAGGTGCGACTATTTTCGACGGATGTTTCAGTCTCATTGGGGAGAGAACAACCAAGACACCGTAGAAATCAACGGCTACAGTTACTCGGTTGTATACTCGTTCCTGCAATGGTTGTACACTGACCACGTGGAACTGCCACCCGAAGATGCTATAGGTGGGTATTGTATGTGTTGTTATCATCGACTTTACGAAAGTCTAAATGTAAAGAAAAATTTTTGACGCAAACGACAATATTTAGACCATGTTCTATATAGCGGGAAAGGTTTGTTTTAACATAGATAGCTCTACACCCCATGTCAGCGTTTCTCAAACGTTTTTCGATGCGAAAAGTTTATTTGACTTTCGACGCACCAGCGACGAGAATTAAATAAAGACGCTTATTATCAAAGTTGGTGTTGGTTGATACAAAAGCAAAAGACTAATGCGAAACGAAATATTCTGCGATGCCCTTAAAGAATTTGAACGCCGCACCTGGGCGTCGCGACACACAGTTTAGAATCCGATGACCTATGCTATTTATGGGTCCCCTTCCACGAAGGGGACACATATTGTTTTTACTCTGTTTTTTTTTCATAATGTTTTTTTTTCTGTCCAACGCGAGTTTGTTCCCACGTTTAGGTCAAATTTTCACACATGATAGATGGGTATGGGGGGGGGGGGGGGGGCAACTTTTTACCCCAGTTCACCCACAGGTCCCTAAAACGTGAAATTTTGAAAACGGCAATATTTAATTTTTATGTGGTATCAGTTTAAAAGTGGAAGCCTGCCAGGCAGCTGATCCTTCCCCTTCCTTGATTAATAGTTTTTAACACTGTAAATTGAACCCCCGTTATAACATGTTTGCCTTAGGTAGCGTCTGTCCTTAATTGAAACTTCAAAGTTGCTGTATTGAATCTCTATGTATTCGACAGGCTTACTGGACCTCGCAACTTCCTACTGTGAAAACGGGTTGAAGTTCCAATGTCAGCGACTAATCAAGGAAGGAATTAACGAAGAAAACGCAGCACTACTTTATGCAGCTGCCATCAAATACCAAGCCCAGGTTAATAAATTTAATCCGGTATTAAATATCTTTACCTGTTAATTTTTCAGTTCGTAATCCTATGAGTTTTTCACCCTTAATTTTTGTTTAAGAAAACAAATTATGTTTTGTCCCCTAGGGGTGGGGGTGTTTGCCCCTTTCGCCCACATTACCCGATAAATCCTTCAGGGAAAATATTTAGAGACCCTTTTTACCCGACATGTACAAATTAAAGAAATAAATGTTGTTTTTATCAGAAGGACAATAGCAAAGTAGAAAAGGCGCTAAAAATGCGAGAAATTGTCAACCTTTATTAAAAACATAACTGACAGAGAAATTGTATTTAGAAAATGCATTTGCTTGCAAACGCTTCCACAATCGCTGTTTTCATCATCATTACATATTACAAGTTCTCTGGCAGTTTTGTTTGTAATAAGAGTACTCTTTAACTTCGTATCTTGTGTTCCTAATATTGAACCTGAGGTAAAATTAGTGGTTCACGAACTTTTTAAAAATATTTGCTTAAAGCTTAACGGTCTCCTTTTATGATGACCTTCGGTCTATTTAAAATTAACTCGAATTAACTTCATACGATTACAATTCAACGAACAATTCAACGCTTTGTGTGCACCACAATCGCGTTATGTTACTTGTGGTGTCAGAAAGCAACATTACGCGGTAGTGCCACAAAGGGCGTAATCACGTATATTAAAAACATTTTCCGCAATCACGCTATATAGCACTTATAAGCACTAAATCGTTTCACGGGCCCCTTAGGAATCGCTGGTTAAAAAACAGTCATTTCAGTCTCACCTCCTAATGATCCGGTCATGGTATTAAGTTTTTGTGTCTTCTTCCACAGGATCTTCTCGACTTTTGTTTTCAGTTTTGTCTCAACCACATGACGCGCGTTGTTCAAACCGACAGTTTTCGAATCCTCGACAAAGAAACAATGTTGAACTTTATTCTTGAGGCTGCTGCGAAGGGGGCCTTCAAGCGCTAGCCCTGTCCTGTTGTGTTGTGTAATTTATCCACCCACAGTGTTCCCACGCTAAAACACGTGGTTTTATCACGTGACCGATTTCGTTGCTTATCGTATGATTTTTATGTGGCAGTACCGCCGAAATGACATTTATGTATTTTTTTCTCTCTTAAGGCTTTTAAAATTAAAATTGCCGAGAGCTGTTGTTTTTTTGTTGAATGCCATAACATGAAAGTAGTTTGTTGCCTGTCGTCTAGATGTAATTTGCTGCTGTTCCCTAAAGATCCTTTACGTATTTTTTGCAAACAAATTATTGTCCTTATAAAGAAAGAAATAAAAAACTTTGTCTTTTTTGCTTCATCGTTAACTTTATCTTAGTTCCATTGCAAGATTGAAGGTGCTTTTCCTCACAAACAATGAAAAACTCTTTCAATTTTATTTTTGTCTCTCGCACTTAAGTTATCTTGCACGCGTACATAGTATTTACCAGTAAACGCACGTAATAACAAGTTCATTGTTTTTTTTCTGCTTACTGGAAATGAAAATCGCATGCGTTTACTGTGAAAATACATTTTGTCGTTCAATAATGCCCGTCTAAGTGTTAAAAATGTTTGGTAATTTTAATGAGTGAATAAAGAATAGGCGCTTATTAAATAGTTTACCACCATAAATTAAACTAATGATCACATCGTCAAGTAAGAAAGAAGCGTATACCATATGATTTCCGAATCTGAAATTGTCCATGAAATCATATTTGTTATGCTACATGACAAAAGGCTCACTACAAAAGTTTTCGCAAGCCAAAACGCATAGGTTCAAGCCCATGTAAAATGATAGCAGTGGAAATAGAAGTAATTTCCCTTGAAGTATATAAGAGATGAAAACGAAAAATGCCCTAATGTGTTGGGACAACTTCGCTAAACCATTTGTCAATGCTTTTTTGACACTGTCAAAGGAAGATAACCTTGTGGAAAGTCATTGTGTAAGAGTTTACAATTTGAACCAACCAAAGAAAGAAAGAGACCAGAGAATTATAGCATATATAGCATATGAGTTTGTCTATATTACAGCAATCTGATTAGTTCATAGCAACCTTACCAACAATCAACATACAAATTTATCCGTTGTAATAAAATATTAAGTTCCGTGCAAACCAAACAGTGCTAATTCATTTTTTGAAAAAGCCCCAAACGTAGCCTAAAAGCTTTCAGGTTTGGAGATAAATTCTTTATGCCAAGGTTTCCACGTTTCCTCCTGGAATTGTTGTTTTGTAAAAGACTTTACCGCCCATTGCGAAGCGGTTCGGTGAATAATTTTCGTCCGCTTCCATTTTCTCAACTTCCTCTATCATGCAGATTACCTAAAGGCATAAAAATATCCTGTTATCTGTTGTTTGTCAAGAATTTGGCCTTGTTTGGCCATGTTGGTCCCATGAAGAGTAACGTTTACGCCCTGTCAATGAGGTAACACTTTTTAACACGATGGGAGAACGTGGTATTTTCCTTACTATCTACAGGCGAATGTTGTAACCCATATCGGTATTTGTCAATCAATTACAACCATAATTGTAACAAAGTAGTAAAGAGCAAATCTACTTTGTTTTTATCTAATAAGTCACATAAATGGAACAACTTAAAACAACAACAAGACTTTAATTATTATCTACGGATTGTATGGTAGAATTATACCAATGTCGACACTTAGACTCTTGGCGGAACGCCGTAACGGCAATAATTATTTTTCCCGTTATTACTTTGAATGACCTGTTCAGTTTAGCTTAGTAGCAAACCGCACAGGAATGTACTTACAAACTCATAAAACAGAGTCAGTCCGACACTAATTTTCTGAACGGTTTCCTTGTCAAGAGATCTAAGCTGTTCCTTTGATTTTTTGGCCTGTTGGATCGTGATGTTACGAGGGTCAACTTCCAGTACACGTCTCCTGATGTTTTTCTTTCCTTGTTCGCCCAGCAGCCTTTGAATGTTGTGCCATTGCTGAAATATCAAATGACCAGTTTCTGTACGAAATGTGCATGCATTTACGTGCGCAATCAAACATATTTTTGTGTGTGTTCTTTTTCTTTCCTCCGGCGCTTGAATCTATCCGGCAAGGTTTCTTTTCCTGTCGAACCCCACCCTCTTTCCCTAAGACAGGTGGTTAAATTCCAAGACCCCTCGGCTGGCCCCACTAACGTCCCCCCAACGTTGCGTACTTAATTCCGGCCTGGTGATTAATTTGGTGCTACTGCGTCGCTATGTTTTCTTTCACCGAGCGAAATAAACTCAACTCAACATGTTTCTGGCTCGAGATTTGTTTTAGGGTTTGAAAAGGGGTTAGAACGCTTTCTCATCTAAACATTTCAAATCGCTTTAAATCACAAGTTATAAAAGTGGGCACATACATACCGCAAGTTCACTTGATTCGTATCCAAGAAGGAGATAGACCGCAGTCATGATTTCTTGCACACCGGCTGGTGGGCGACTGTAGTGCCTTATTTCATGAATTTGAGTTTGTTGAACTTCCATGATGGCCGCTTGGGCCTAAGGAAAAAATGTTTTGTTGTTGTGACGTTTTAGTTTGTTTGTGTTATCTTTACCAATGCGGACAAAACAACACCAAAATACGTTATGCTCATGACGAGTTCTCCATGATACTAGCTTAGAAATGAAATAACGTCCGTAGTTCTTTAACTGAGCGTCCCGACGCCCTTGTAGGTTGTTTTAATTTTCCGAGATTATCGGGCATTTCCATGAATATATTTAGTTTTGTTTGTTTTTAAGAAACACTTGATTACATGACAACTATAAAATTGTTTTTGCCTTGGTCCTAGGATTTTCAGGTGCTGGTTCGACCGGCTCTTTCTTTCGCTTCCAGAGCAAAATTAAGATGACAATCACAGCGACAATTGCAACACAGCCGACAGCGATCCCAGCTATCTCCTCACTACTCAGTTTTTGTGACTTGTTCTTTGGTGTTTGAGTTTTCGGCGATTTCGTTGTCGTGGTTTTGTTGCTTTCTTCATCGTCAGTATCCGCTGGATATATAACACAACATTGTTCGACCTTTTAGTTTATTTCCAATAAATTCATGGAAACAATATTTTTGAGTGGTGTAGAGCAGTGGCCTGGTTTTTTATTCATTAGGTTGCTACAATTGCCAAAATTACCAACGACTTTTAAATTTTAAGAGTTATGAGAAGGAATTATGAGTTTAGTGTTTCTTTTAGAGTTGATCAGTTGTTCCAAACCTGTTAATGTTACTTTATATCACTTCTTGTCCAGTGGGGGGGAGGTCCAAAAAGCGAACGTGGGATTCGTATTAAAAAAGGTTGGGAACCACTGGTATTTTAATGTTTATCTTTTAGGGCACTTGGGTTTTTGTGGATTGTATGGAGTGCTCCGTCCTCAATGTTTGCTCACATGTGTATGGTAAGTCGAAATTAGCTGGTTTATTGAATGCTACTTAATTTACATACGTACGCAAGTCTGAATTTTCTATTTCCAGGTAAAACGCAGCTACGTCTGAAGACGTTCCCTCGACCAAGAAATGCAGCAGCGTGTTGTTTTCATCCACACTATATTTGTATGTACAGACGACAGATGGTTTGTCCGCATTCAATCTGTGTTGAAAGTTACTCGTGATCTTTTGTTTGATGCCCCTTTTTTTACTCTTTTTAGCGATTTTTTTTCCTTTAATATTCGAAAAACTGAGATGTTCGTTACACAAAGTGCTAAAGTGTGTGGCAAATGCTCAAACGCAGGGGTCGGTAACCTAATGAATCACTTTGCGTGCCATGAAGTATCAGGTTGCGACCCCTGCTCTATAGTGTTTTTAGGAAAGAAAGTACGTTTGTTTGACAAACGGCGAAATAACTGATTAAAAGAACTGCCCCAGAAGCGCCACGCAGATATAGGTAATTGGTCTGTCTAAACGGTACAAGCAGCCATTTTTAAAAGTTTCTTTTAAATATATTGGCGTTCTTTAATAGGAAGGCACTGTTGTCGGTATTAGAAAGCAACTTTAATATTTGCCATGTCAACGTCTGGTACTGATTGTAGCTTGCTGATACAACAACCCTCAAAACGTCTAGATATTTTTCCGAACTAACTGTAAAAAAGGGCAAATAACATAAATCGTGTGCACAGTTGCAAATGTTTCGAAACCAGCTAATCAACAAAGAAACTTTTAATTGTTACGCCACTTATTGATATCAATCAAAATTAATGTAACATAAATTAACATTCTAATCAATTTTAGTAGTGTTAATGATTTCGAAAACCAAAACTCGTTTGAAAAAATGTTTTTGCGCTTTCGTAATCGAAGTTTTACAAAAAAACTGCCTATATTTTTTAAACTTACAGAAACTCATTATTGGAAGCGTCGGGGGATGACACCGTGGATGACCCGTAACAAACTGCAGTCCCGGATGTTGTGTAGAAGTGAAAAGTAGTCGTGGAGTCCAAGGTAACGTTGAATAACTGCGTTTGACTTCTGGTCAAGTTTCCATAAGCTACTACGTCCACCCTTCGCATTCCCTTCCCTGTAAAACACATACGTGTGCCCAGAAACAACACGGACACTAAAAAGTTGCCACCAGGGTGGCCGAGTTATTGCAATTCTCGCAAGGTTGTTGGTTTTAACCCTGCCTCGGTCGCTTGTGTTTCCCTGGGCATAAAACCTAAGCCCAGTGGAAGCCAATTCAAATTGAAGTCACCCACCAACTAAAAAAATTAAAGAACAAAATGATCAAACGCAACTGCGAGGAGTTATGTAACCCGATGGTGGGTTCATTGTAAGCACAACGCATTCATGCGGTATTCCCCCCGCCGGGGACAAAACAAACAAACAAACAAACAAACAAACAATAGTGAATAAGTTGCATTCCTTGTCAGGCAGGAAATAGCTTTTTGTTCACTGTTTGAGAAACTCCTGTCATTCGTCATCATTTCTTTGTTTTATGATTTAAAGCGTCGAACAAATAATATTCGTTTGTAGCGGCATTTAACATGGCCAAGCCTTTTTCGACGACAGAACGAAATCTAATTGTTCAACCTGATCGCCTTCGAAATAAACAAAACGTTAATTTACCTTCCATAACGCTACCTATACGTTCAAATCTTCGTACACAAACATCAGTGTAGAATTATTTTTTATCAACGCTTTCTTGCGATTCAGTGAACTGTTTTTGCACCAATTTTTTCAGTTTTTCCGCAATATTCCAATTGTGTTTCACAAAACAAAAACAAACCGGTTTCTCGTATGACGAAAGCGCATTCGGCGACGTCATCCCTCCAATCATCCTTTGGTATTTTAGTCGAATCCGCTGCAGGTGCGAGATAACATGCAAATACAGCCAACAGAATAAACTTAAACATCTTGAACTGATCTCCTGCTGTAAAAAAAATGCTGAAACAATGTCAATACCCATTTCATTGTTTGACTTTTGTGATTTGAAAGCTTGCTATTTCAGTATTCTCTACGTTCACCAATTTCAAGCTGCATATCCTGTATCTTATCAAATAGTCAACACTGCGCGCATATACGAGGTTTCGTCTTTCTGGAGAAAATTGGCAAATGGCTAAGTTTAACCCAACATTTGTAACGATATTTTCTACATGCACTTTTATCTGTCGACATAGTAATGTAGGAGTGAGTAATGGTGGCTTATTTGGCAGACTTGGACTTAGTTCAAAAGCCGTGCATTGTGCAAGTAAATGTTGTGTGGTATTCGCAAATAAAATATTGACTTCGTTATAGTTGTTTAT
>QXVZ01008632.1:2111-17405 GCA_008931825.1 Phallusia fumigata | reverse complement strand
GTTCAATAAAAGAAGACAGTGAGTCGTTTATCAAAGAGATTTGATATACTTTGGTTTGCAACTTGATTCGTCTTTTTACCTGTGTACAACACTGTGTAGGTGGAGAAACGTGACACCTTCTAGGATCTGTCGCGTGTACCGCTTAAAAACGGCCTCTTGGAGCGCGCCAAAGTTTCGTAAGATGCTGGAAATAGATCCGCCCGTAAGAAACTCCATAAAGATGCTCACCACGTTGCCTTCTAAACACGTCCCGATGAAGCTAAAACAACGTACATTTTTTGTCTTGGATAAAACTTCCTAAATCCGAAATCGAATCTTTATGTTTCGTGTTTTTAAAACCTTTTTGTACCATTTTGAAAACAAGAAGACAGTGGACGGGTTTAGTTAAACAACAACCCCAAAACAACGCAAATCCACTTAAAATTTTCACGAAAAATAACAATAACACTTTCGTTGTGGTCGCGTGATTTGCATCAGATTGCGCCGCGGATAACAATCGTCAGTTTACGGACATATTTTGCAAACGAAATACGACCCCGGGCGCACAGTTATCTAAATATCGGCAATGAAAACAACCCATTGTTACGTCACATTCATTGTTCGGACATCCGTACATTGCGCCAGCTCTAAGAACGTGACGCACTTTGTTTTCAGCACTAAGTCTGCTGTGAAATTGCGGATTTAAACAACTTTGTCCACATTTATGGGGGTACACAAGCAATAGCACCTCTATTTGCACCGCACACACCACAACGAACAAAGTGTATTTGTTAATCAATAAAGGGGAAAAACTCCCAATGACGCGGGTTGCTCACTTGACGATGTTTGGGTGTTTCATGTCTTTGAGGATATCTACTTCACGCTGCAAGCTCTCGAACTCTTTCTGTGCCTCGCTGCGGCTGATGGAAAGTTCCACTTGCTTGACTGCAATGAGCTGACCGCCGTGCGTCATGCCTTGCCATACCTGAAAACACAAAGTGATAATTTTCATTGCCTAGGGAATGCTTGGTTTTGCTGAGTTTATTGCAGTGTACTGAAAACATTTTTTGTGACACACATTTGGGTGCTGCCATTTAACCAAAACGTAAGGATTTTTGTTACATAAACATGCATTAAAATTGTACAGCAGCAAATAAGGGTAGGGGAAACACTTTTGTAGCATTAATTTAAGTTAAAACTTCAGCACATTACAAAAAATACCTTTCCAAAAGCTCCCTGGTCAATGAGTGGCCCTTTCTTCCACCCTATGCACTTGTCGGTGTTTAGTTGCGCAACTGAAACAGTTGTGTTTGTAAGAAAGCTATCCTCTGTTGTCTCTGATGCACGAGATTCAACATTCTAGATGTAAAACAAAAAAATAAATGCTACAAAAACAATCAAAAAAGGTTTTATGTCTAGTATAAACTATATACCGCCTTCATGATGATACGCAATTTTACATAAACTTACTTTTCGCAAATCATTTGCTTCATCAATCATAATCTCATCATGCTTTTTAAGAGCAGACATTGTTAACTGCCGAGACAGTTTGGGTGTTTGCGACTTTAAATCTTCTCCATCATTCTCTGAAAATGTTCAATATAAATAGGAGTATAAATTAAAGTTTCAACGATATGTTTTAGATGTTTGTTGGCTTTTATATTTCATGAACAAAATAAGTTATTGCCCCATCCCATTAATCATTAAAGCATAGCAACTTGGACACTTGCATCGCTTTACAATTATGGACATACCAAGATGAATACTGCACTCAGATTCTGAAGAGAGATTTTCATCATCATCAAGTCCATTTTGTAGTGTTTTGCGCATGTGTTCCAACATTTCCATTTCTGAGTCATCCTCTGAAAATGCTTCCATTAATGACTCACGTTGCAGTTTGGCCATGGAATTGTTGACTGGTTTCTCGATGCTACAATCTATCAGTGATATTTGATCATCAGCAACAACTGCTTTTCTATCCTTAGCATGCATGGTAGGTTCACTGTTGGATTCAATTATATCTGGAGGACCAGATGTGCTCTTTAAGGTGCTAGACCCATCATCCTCACTTTCAGAGTCTGAGTATTTTGTCAATACATGTGCATCCATTTCTGACCTTGGCTGCATAAGTCGTTTTTGGTACATTTCAAGCTCATNATAGCTTTGTTAAAAAACGGTTACATGTCAAGCAATGAACACACTTCCGATTGCACAGCACGATAGGCACAAGTGTATTTGGATTGCTTCGCTCATCAGCAACTCACGATTGAAACGGAACTTTAAAGAAACACAGAAGTGCAAACTGGACACACACGACCAGCGCGTGGAACAAAGCATAAAAATGTAAATAAAAAAAGGCCTTTTGTGATAATACTGCTCGGATTGAGAAAAGTAAAAAACAAAATTGGATGGGTGTTAAAAGGCACGTGTATTTAGGATGTTTCCTTCTTGTTTGAGGTTGAACGATCCTGTCGACCTTGGATGAATCGGTGTTGAAGCAGCTGCTCGGACGTGGGTCGTTGTGAGGTATCACTGCGTTGATGAGGAGAAAAAGTAAAATACACTGCTGTCGCAAGTGTGGATTAGCGGTTAAAGGCCCAGAATATCAGGCGTTGGAATCGGGCCTAATTCTTGAATCAGCCAAAATTTTTGAAGTCTTAAGCAATGTATTGGTAAACGATGCTGGTGTAGCTTTTTAAATCATACCATATTGTTTATCACTAGAAGCAATAAAATTCTGTTCACACAGTTCCTAAAAACCCATTGCATATGATGTTTAAATACGTTACGTAAGTTATTCCTTAAGGATTTGCAAATAGGGCGTGTGCCACAAAACAAGCGGATGTTATAATTGAAAATAAAATACTAATATGTTACAATACTTCTATGTTACAATACAAAAAAATATGTTACAATACTTCCGACGGGTCCATAGAAAATACACAACGTTTGCACCATTAAATAGGATCATAGTTTTTAGACATTCGCCAGTAAAAAAGTCGATAGACTTGTTTTTTGTTACCACCGTTACTGCTGAGCGTATTAATACTTACACTTGCATACATTTCTTCACAAACGATCGAGCGTGCTTGGAAAATGTTCTGGGAAGTTCAGGCATCGGACGACCCTTGCCGATATGGAACATTGCTGCGATGCTGCCCATGTCGTGGAGTGGAGGTCGCGTTGTGGCCATTTCCATCACAGTGCAACCCAAACTCCTGGAAACGCAAGGGTAATGAGCGATTTGAAAACGAGTGCAAAAAGATGTCAAATTTTGAGTTTTAGCAATTTAATCACGCTAATCACGCGGTTATGCCCTACTAAAAAAATCACTTTACTGGTCAAATTAATCGGTTATAATAGATCATGGGCCCCTAAACCTATTTGGGGTTGCGTGCCTCTTGGGATAACGCCGCGCACAACCTAGCCCCAGTAAGAAATTACGATGCAACGGAGAAAGCAATTGAATTATTGCGCTAAATGCGCTCGTACCACCTGGAATGCCATCACGTACCACCGTTTCAAAAAAGGTTTAGATAAAGTGCATAGGTCCAAAAAGTTTTGCATTTGCCTAAACCAAAATTTCTTACCACACATCCGACTTGGGACCGTGGCCTTCACCGTTGACAACTTCAGGAGCCATCCAGAAAGGTGTACCCACCACTGACCGTAGCTGACGATCGTTTCCGCTGCTGGAAGCGCTACTTCGCGTTGACGACGCGGCGGACTGTTGGTGGACCCTCTTTGCACATCCGAAGTCGATCAACTTGATGATCCCGTTGGGAAGCAGCATGATATTGTTGCCGTTGATGTCCCTGCAAACCGAAAAGTTTAAAGTGTTGATTGATGAAAAACTACCTAAGAAGACTGAAAGATTCATAATTGTGTAATTTTAAAATAATTTTGAAGGGAATATTTGTAAGTAAGAGAGCTTCAAAGTGCCTCGCCTGTGGTGGAAAGCCTTTTTACTGTTGTGTTGCTAGTCAAATGTGGCATACTGGTCACAGCTACAGAACACCTACAAAGTTTGCCACCTCATTATTTTAACATCAAGAATGAAGGCAATCAGTACAAGAGACGTCATAAAGAATTTTCTGTCATCATTTAAAGGATAAAAGTGCACGCCACTAATTCTGACTTGATTGATAGGTTGTTCATTTTTCAGCGCTTTTCACCGGTAAACCGCGAAGCTACACAAGATGGGTCGCGAAAAGGACCATAATGTCGCAATACAAAAGCAAGTGATTTTTATCAATGCGAGTTAAGTATAATTAAGTCATTAAGCCGCACATTGGTTGTCCTCCGTTCAATAAAAGAAGACAGTGAGTCGTTTATCAAAGAGATTTGATATACTTTGGTTTGCAACTTGATTCGTCTTTTTACCTGTGTACAACACTGTGTAGGTGGAGAAACGTGACACCTTCTAGGATCTGTCGCGTGTACCGCTTAAAAACGGCCTCTTGGAGCGCGCCAAAGTTTCGTAAGATGCTGGAAATAGATCCGCCCGTAAGAAACTCCATAAAGATGCTCACCACGTTGCCTTCTAAACACGTCCCGATGAAGCTAAAACAACGTATATTTTTGCCTTGGAAAAAATCTTTCTAAATCCAACATCGTATCTTAAATGTTTTGTGTTTTTATAATCTTTTCGTACCATTTTGAAAACAAGAAGACAGTGGACGAGTTTAGTTATACAACAACCCCAATACAACGCAAATCCACCTTAAAAAATACACAAAAAATAACAATAACACTTTCGTTGTGGTCGCGTGACTTGCATGAGATTGCGCCGCGGCTTAACAATTGTCAGTTTACGGACCTATTTTGCAAACGAAATACGACCCCAGGCACACAGTTATCTAAATATCGGCAATGAAAACAACCCATTGTTACGTCACAGTCATTGTTCGGGCATCCGTACATTGCGCCAGCTCTAAGAACGTGACGCACNTAAGTCGTTTTTGGTACATTTCAAGCTCATTATCTTCACTTGCACTGCTTAGCTCCCCATCAGTAAGCGTTTTGTCACTTCCTGCATCACTAGTCCAAACTTCTAATTCCATTAGGTTTCGCACATGATTGCTGTAGGTTGAATTGGTTAGTGATAAAACAGGCTCAACCATATTACCACCAATGTCTTCCAGTTCTTGAATTTTCATTTCATCATCATTCACTTGTTCTTCCACATCTTTTAAAATATTGCTAGGCGGTGCAATTTGGGTAATTTGGAGAGCATTTGGAGTTGGAATATCCTGTGTACCATTAGCAAGGGATTGTGAACTCTTCCAGGAGTTTGTTTGTGATTCAGGGATAGGACTTAGTTTGTTGAACCTTGGAGCGCTGATTTCATCAGGAACTTGATTGGGAAGTGGCACTTCAAGTAACATCTGGTCTTTGACTAAAACATTTTCAGACTCATTTTTGGACACTACAACATGCCAAGATTTTCCCGAAATAAGTGCTTCAGTGTCATCTAGTTTAGGACTTGGAGATATTTCAGGTACCAAATCGTCAATATGTTTATCCATTATCTTGCCCTTTTCACGTTTTTCTACAGCAAGCCCAGCAGATTTTGCCCTCGGCTTGGTGATATTTCCATGAGGTCCTTCACCTAATTTTTTCTTGCCACTTTTGATTTGGCCTTTAAATTTTCCACTAGCAGATTTATTGCCAGATTTAATCCTGCTGTCTGCCGTTTTTACCTTTCTGGGAAATATTTTAGTGGCTTTCCGATCTGCAACATGTTTAAGGAGCAGTTCTGAGTCTTTGGATGGATATGCCTCCTGAATTATTGGTGTAGAAATACTACTTAAAGTTTTATTTTTTGATTTAAAACTGTGCACATCATTGGTAGTTGCAATTTTGTCAACTTTGCTGGTAGTTTCTTTCTTTGTTATGCCAGGTTTAATATGCTCTTTGTCCACGTTGTTTGATGGCTGTGTACAATCAACTGTTTGGTGTAACACAACACCATTCTCTTTTGAGCTATCGATAAGCGTGTGGTCCTGCTTATGTTCAAGAATGTTATTGTCTCTTTTTTTAACTGTTGCTGATGAAGGTTTTGCTTTTTGCAAAGGAAGATTTCGAAGACTGATGATTTTTCCTTTTCTTTTCAATTCACCTTGTCGAACAGGCAATTCCCTTTTACCATTTTTTCCAGTTTTATTTTGATCCACCAGTTTGGAAACATATTTTCCATTGTTGTTGGACATTTTTCCTTTGATAGGCTTCGAACCCTTTTTTCCTACTGACTTTGGGATACTGGGTGATAAACCAGGAGATCTTTCACCATCAGCTGCAGGTTTAATCTCGTTTTCATTTAAGTTGACTGTTATCTTTACAGCCTCATCTTGTTCAGAAACATGCAATGTTAATGACTTTGGTCTATCATATGGTTCAGCCTTATTTTCCTCTGGCTGATTAATTTTATTCTTCAGTCCGTTTAACTTGATTTCATCCCTCAGTCCATTAAGCTCTTCGACTGCTTTCTTGAAAGTCAAATCTGTTAACACTTTTGGGTTCTTTTTTTCTTTGTTTAGCTGCAAGTCGCTAACATCTTTGCCAACTGGAGAGACAGTATGTTCTTTGACAGGTTTGGGAGTTTTTTTATCCTCTTTGATTTTGAACAAAACCTGAGGTCTGTTGCTTGGGTACTTACTACTTTGTTTCTCACCCAACTCCTTCACAGAATCTTTCTGCTTGTGTTCAATGAAAACATTTTTTGGTTCCTTTGTGCTTACAGTGGGCTCTTTGAGGTCACTTTTGGTGCTGCTAAACTCAACCTGGGTCTTCACCAGGGATCTGTTTACCTTGGGTGAGTTCAACATTTCCACTTTACCATTGTTAGTCTTGACTTTATCTTCTGTCCTTGACTTTGTAGAGTTTTTCAAGTCGATGGTCTCATGAACTTTTTCAGGTTTCTTGGATGACTTGTTTTGGGAATTCTCCCCCAAAATCATTTCTGCACTTGTTTTGCCAATGTTTTCTAAGTTGTCACTTTTCTTTAAAATCTTTTCAGGTTTTGAAGATGATTTTTCAATTTGTGTAGGATGTTGTTTAATTTGCTTAACCTCAACAGGTTTAGTTTTAAGCTTTTCTTCCGTTGAATTACTTTCATTGTTGTTGGTGTGATTGTTATCATTTTGATTGCTGCTATTGTTCTGATCGTTAATGCTACTGCTAACATTTAGCAGATTTTCAAATGTAAGAACTTTGCGATCAGTATTGGCAAATCCATTTGTAACAAAATCAACCAAAGGGGGAGAGAAGCTTGTTGCAGTTTCATGTTCTTTTAAAATGTTTTCCATGTTTCCCAGAAGCTGAAAGGAGTTTGTAACACCACTGAAAAGCTTTTTACCAGCCTTTGGAGAGTTATTGAAATTGATTGGCTGTCTTTGATCATCAAAAACTGGGGATATTTTGTTAAAAGATTTGATCGAATGCTCATGCAGGTTTTCTTCGATGGCAGAAAGTGGGTCACCGAACACCAGATGATCAGCCAAAATTCCAACCCTTTTGCGTGGTGTGGATGTAACTGATGACACAACCACCGAATCATCCACCTTGTCACTAGATTTCAAGGGGTCAAGCCGCACCATGGATAAAGGATTTCTGCGAGATGAAGCCCATTTTCCAGATGAAGATCTACCAAGGGGGGTAGTGCCTACAAATATAAACAAAACATGAGACTTTACAATGTGTATGCTTAGATAATCCCAGGTAACGTTATTAAACAACAAACACTGACATGCTATATCTAATATGTTATGTGCATGTCAATTGAATATCTTCAAGCTATTTTTTATTTGGGGTACTTTGGTAAATGACAAAAAATGTAAATGTTACTGTTTATACAACGGCTACTGTTAAATTCATGATAAGAGATGTTTGCCTAGCAATTAAAATACAATTGTTATTGCCCAATGTAATAAACCAATTGATATTCCAATGCTAATGTACAGATGGAGCATATGAAGAAAACAAACTTAACTTAGTGTCAAAATAAATTGATCAGTTAAGTAGTTGCAAAATCATACTTCTAGATCTGGCACTTCTTGGTGTTTCCCAATCTTCATCCCTGTCGTATGGAGTTGAAGAACGTGACAATGATATGACTGTTAAACTAAAAACAGAAAGCAAATTCAAATACATAGAAAGCATTTGTACATGTTAAGTTATTCTAATGCACCTGGAATCTAGTGCTGGTAGAATCAACTTGCTTGGTGATACACTTCCATCTTTATTTAAAACAAAACAACATTTCAATTTCAATACCTTTGTATTAATCAAATAAAACTTGCCAAAAATTTAAATTACTAACATTGAGTTTGCATGCACAAATTTGCTGCTGAATAACAGTTTGTGCGCTGATAACTTTGTTACAATTTTTTGAAAGTTTTGCACTTATTCCTTAAAAATATTATGTTTATCTCCCATTTCAATAATAACTCACCTTGTGTTCTGGACATTCTGTCTTTAACCATGTCATGCTTAATATTTGGAGTGCTGGTTGATCGCATTCGACTTTGTTTGTTTGGTTTTACAAATGTCACTTGCTTTCTTGCTGTAGCAAATCCACTGGATATCTTTGTGAACTTACAAAAATCAGTATCACCAAAACAACAGAACTTCTTAAGTTTTAATGGGACTTTTTACCTAAATTAGGTATTGGACTAAACTTTAAGTGGGGTTTTAACTATGCCTTTCTAAATTTACAAAAACATGTTATCATTTAATGTACATGGTTCATTTATACACATGCTACAATTTAATATTTTTACTATGTTAGCAATGTACTTAACTTACATCTGATGCAGAAAAAACAGATTGTAAATATTCATTGGTTTTTCTCGACATTTTTATCTCAGGTGTTGATAAGGTTCTTGAGTGACCTTTTTTATTGCTTGGTATTCTCTCATCTGGGATGTTTCCCCTAGAGCTAGGTATACAAAATCCATACAATTAAGATGTTTCAATTTGCAAGAGGATACATGCACACCACACCGAGTTAAAATGTTAAGACTTTGCAAAATTGCATTACCTTTCTTCTTGTCCAATAACCCACCCATTACTGGAGGGGCGAATGTGGCTTGCTTCTGCTAAATGTTGGTTATTTGCCTTATCGGGAAGCATGTTTTTGGTTTTCATCCTACAAAAACCGAAATACAGACCCGAGATTGTGCAAAAAATATTGCATTTTGGTAGCGCAGGCCTATAAAGTTTCTGAATGCAAAATGTTATATTTAAAAACCAAGGCATTAAAGACACAGTAGCATTGCTTTCCTAATAACCAAACAAATTGATTTAAGCGCTACTTAAACACAAGATATGCTTACTTTTATTCGTTTCAAAAAATCAATAAAGCTTGTTTACATAGGCAACAACGCAATTACAACAGTCACGCTTGACCAAGCGGGGCCCCCAAAAATTATTCCGATACATACCGAACCTTATTTAACTTTAAATATAGATTCTACATGAACTATGTGGTATTTGTGTTGCAAGTTAACGGAAAAAGGAAGAGAACATGAAAAACCTTGATAGTGTTGTATTTGGCAATTTTACTGATTGTATAAAAGTGCTGTTATTGCCGTTTGCTCCATTTAAGTAGGTACACAATGACTCAAATAATCGTTTCTAAAATCAGAGTTGAGTGCGAATTATATCAATAAAATAATCGCACTAACTTTTCTTAACTCCAAAAGGAAACTGTTGGCCTAATAAACCCCAGAAGTTTACCCTCAGACGTTTGTACTTAAAAAAACAACAACAACACATTGAATGCAAATTATGATTTTTTATAAACTCATTTGGCAATGGAACAAATAAACACAAAAATTGCATGGTATATGGCAAGCGTAGTCAAATGATTGCAAGGTTTTGCAGCTTTTCCACAGCAGCACGATCAGCTAAAATGACTTGGTCAAAAGACTTNAACAAATAAACACAAAAATTGCATGGTATATGGCAAGCGTAGTCAAATGATTGCAAGGTTTTGCAGCTTTTCCACAGCAGCACGATCAGCTAAAATGACTTGGTCAAAAGACTTGCTGGATAGTTCAAATGCACTAGATTCACTTGATACTGGAAGATCTCCATCGAATGATTGCGGATCAAGTGAAACATCATAATTCATAAATATATCATCAATTGCTTGGCCATTTTTTTGAAACTTAGTTCGTTGCTTTAAACTTCGACTGGAGTTCAATGATGCCTGCATTCCAGCTGTTGCTTTTCGCTTTTCATTTTCTAATTGATATGACAGTTTGGTAATTTCATATTGCCTCAGTACGTTTTCTTCCTTTTCTTTTTCCAGTTCCTGTTTTACGTCCAATAACTAAAATATAAATTATACTTTCATTACTAGAAAATGTCTTAACAAATGCAGTGAATATACCACATGCCAACTTAACAAAATACAATAAATTTATACATTTGGGCATCTAAAAACATCATCAGCTACTTTAGCAGTCGAACCTGTTTTTTTAATTTAACAACTTGTCTGTTGTTGACTGATGTCAAAACTTCCCCTCGTTTTTTTAAGTAGTCATCAATAACTTTTTTGACATTGTCAGGCATCTTATTAGGTGTTGAATCTCCATTTTCTGCTGCAATCGCCATTTTGTCAAAGTTCGCAGATAAAATGTCTTTGCTTCTGGAAAAGCAGGCAAACATATGCTATACAAATGTTATCATTTATTTGATTATTAAATAACTGATGTCAATCCAACATCAGGTAAGCCAATTTACAAACAAGGTTTACATTTTTTTAGTCATCTTTATTGTTGTTTATGAATTGTAGTTACCAATACCACACCAACACCAATACCAATACCAGCACAATTTTTTTGTAAAAGGTAATATTATACACTTGCTTTTTTGAGGCGCAGTTTTTTTGATGTTCCACTTCCTTTCGCAACTCACGAACTTTGGTTTCAAACTCTTGGATAGTGTTGTTCAGATCATTTTTCTGACAAATCCATTTATTTCTTGCATCAGTGAGATGGTCTAGTTCGTCTCTGTAAATCACAGGGCTTTAAATAGGTTGAATGTTGCAAAAGGTTTTTGAAAACATGAAACTGTTGAAATACTTGCTGAGTAAGTATTCAGTCTTTAGCTTCGTTAGCTGTGCTGCAATATCAGATTTTTCTTTTAACATTTGATTTCGTTGTTGCTCAAAATTCTCTTTCATAGACGATTCTCTTTGAGTGAAGTAATTGATTTGCTCATCCCTCTGTAATCTCATTGTGGTACAAATTTCCTGCACAAAAATGTATGCCTATTTGTTTAATATTTAAGTCACAATTTGACCGAGCAGCTTTTATGATAATTCTTCTATCCGCTTCACTGCAGTTCGCCTTTTGTTAAAGCAAAGGTCTCCAACTATATAGGGGCCAAAAAAACAAGGGGTGGAAGGCTACAGAAAGGATGCTGAATTAAGAACATCATGTAATATTAATGAGATAAACACAAAATTGTGTTAGAATAGATGAGGTCAACACAAACCTAAGTCACAAAAATGTCTGGCATTGCAGACCACTTTATTATGTGAGCTCAATATGGCCTCACAGGCAGTGAAAATCTGCCTGTGCGGATTTTGCTTTCAAGCGGCAGGTTTACACAAAAGGCAAGATTTGAAATTCTGATTTTTGAAAATATTGCAGTAACTACTTGTGACACAACTATGAAACTTATAATTAAAAATTGTCGGCGGGGTATTTGTTGTGTTAATTTAGCTTTAAACCCAATTACATAAAACAGCATACACACTTCCAGCTCATCTACATGGTCTTGTAGAGCTTGACTGAAGATGTCGCTTTCGGCAATCGTTATTTGCAGGTCACACTTCTCTTCCTGCAGTTTAAATAATTCTTCTTTGGCCTGCTGTAACTCATCATGTGATTCTTTTAATTTGCAATTAATGGAAGTATTTTCCTTTGTGAGTTTAGCAAGGTTGATTTTAAGACATTCAATTTCATCATGAAAAGCTTCAAACCTATAATAAACAAATGTCCAATTACATAAAATTTTATGCTTAGTGGTGTGTACAATTTACCTTTTTGTTGCTTTAATTGGGTTATCTACTTTGAACTTCGACTGTGTTTGGAAAGACATCTCTTGCAAGTTTGTCAAATCTTGATGCAACTTTTGTTTTTCCAGCTGCAGTTCCTGAATTGTTTTGTCATGGTGAGACATTTTTTCTTCCAACTAAAACAAAAATGCATTGTGTGGTATGGTTTATATATGGTAAAACAAGCTGGTAGATATAGGAAATTCCTCACTTAACCGCTGGAGGCGGTATGGATTTTGATTTATATTTCTACTATTTTTTTAATCACCTTTTTACTTACCCAACCCCTGACCCCAAGACCATAAACATTAATAGCAAAAATTGCGAGTTTCACTCTGTTTAAATGCACTACCTTTCGTATTTGCAGTACAAAGTAAAGCACCAGGCCTGCTCGTGCGGCAGGTGGATCATTTCCCTTTTAATCGTGTATTCAAACATGCGCATGGGAGGATTAGTGCTTCATTTAATACTGCAAATGCGGGAGATAGTGCATTTAAATAGGTTGAAACTTGTCAATTTTGCTACTAATGTTCACAATTAGTGATATTGTGGTCAAGGGTTTGGGATTAGTAAAGAATGAAATTAATTTACAGTATTCACGATAAAAATCCATGCTGCTTCCAGAGGAAAAAGTGAGAAATTTCCTGAATCTATCGGCTTGTTAAAAAAAGTCAATCACAAACAAAAAATGTTCACATTATTTGCATGCATCTTTTGAGTACTTCAAAGTGTAAATTCATGTTTTACCTGCAAAACAAGTATCTCAAGATTACGACATGAATCAGTCATTAACAAAATTGTATCAACAAAGTTGTTTGGCAATTTGTAAACAGCATTGTCTTGCTTAACATCAAACAACTCTGATTTCCATGAGTTTATTGCAGTTTTAATAACTTCCAAAATTCCAGTGATTTGGGCATAAAAATTACATTCACCCATTTCTGAGTTTGAGTCCGTCTGATAAATGCTTCAAGATAAAACCAGGAAAACAAATGGATTCATGTGGCAATTTTTCACAAGCTTCACATCTTGGTAGTAGATATAGGCATTAGCATACACTGGTGGGTAAGAAACCCAATTTCACATCAACATCTAAAAACAAAACCAGCCTAAATATTAAAAAACATTAAAAATAGGAACGACTGTTCTAAAAAGTAATTCCACTTGAATTGGCCACGGTTCAATGCGTCCATCGCAACCATTAATTACCACGCGTCAGTAAACACCGCATTGCGTGACTGATTACAGTGTTTTTACAGTAAATGTTTACAAAAATTATGAAATATATTTAATGATCAATTATTGCTTGCATTAGGAAACCTATGTGTTAATGCCCGGTGTTTTTTTTACTGTGATAAGAAAAAACCTATTGTAATTGGTAAACAATGTAAAACAAGTTTGGCAATTGCGAAATACTTGCATTTGACTCATGTTTTTAAACCAAGACAACAACTAAACGGTAGTCGAAGTATTTGAAATATAAACCTTAAATTAAATGTACGCCTTGTCAGTAATCGTTTAAAGTGTTTAACACTATAATATCTTATCTAATAATTTTGAAAAAAATAATGGGAAACACTGGCGACCCTTTTCCTTTTTGTGTACAGCTGCACGAGAAATGTATGTTAACCTTTGCATCTTCTTTGCCATCAACTCGTAAATATAAAGAGTAAACTGGACGTTTGTCGCTGTTAAAAAAGGACAAGGGTTATGGGTGATACATTTGACGAATCAGGAATATTTGGTGCAAGTCTCTCTATATGGAAAGGACTAAAGCAAAATAAAGGTTTGTAACTGTTGTTTTTTTATTGGTGGCACCAAACACAACCAATCGATCATGACTACCCTAAAACTTCAGTAATTAATACAATTCGGATGATTTGGTTGTTGTTCATCATTCCTGATGCTCAATTAATCATATTTGTACATTTGTTTAATTTTAAGTGCTCAGAATAGATTTTTAGAACTAACATATTTTTTACAAAGAAAACTAACTTTTTAACTGAAAAAAGATCAACTTTATGTGTATGTTGATTAGAAATTAAAGCAGGTTTATATTCTTTCCACACAAATAGATGGTTCCTTGTCATATGAAGATGATGAGTTTGATCCAATACCACTGGATCTGTTTACAGCAGCATCTATTGGTGAAGAGGAAATTGTGCAAGATATTCTGGACAGGTGTCATTGATTGTTTCAATAACTTTTGGCTACATGCTTTTCATAAAATTATTTTTATGGTATTATAAGTATGTGTATGCATGTTAGTAATGTAACTGCTCTGTTGATAGTAAAAGCATCAGAGTGAATACTACAAATGGTGGTGGATGGTCGGCTTTAATGTATGCGGCATACATGGGGCATGACTGCACAGTGCAGTGTCTGCTAGAGTGCGGGGCAGATCCAAACCAAACAAGCCCACAAGGATATTCGTCACTTATTCTGTCTTCAATGTGCGGCAATGACAATATCATGCACCATTTGCTGCAGGTTAGCATGTTTATTAACTGATTTTTTGCTATTGTAGGATCTATGACAGGTGTATTTTTTTCATGTACAAAACATAACAAACTATGCACACAGAAGAGATTTGTTGTATTAGTGACACATAAAAACACAATTATCAGCTGCAGACAGTCATTGTAATGACTCTTTGCTATTGTAAAAACACTTTTTAACCTCAAGCAAAGCATGTATGCAATACTTTATTTTCACTTTGCCTGATCAACCGCTTTTCAGCAGCCCTTTGCATTGCGTTTGCTTGGTAGGGATGCTGGAATTGTTTTAGCAAAGTGTTGCCTGATTGTGAATGCTTAGTGTGCTTTCTATTTTAGAAAGGAGTCAACTTGGAGGCAACTGACAAGCGTGGGTGGAGTGCATTGTTCCATGCTGTTAGTGCTGGCCATCACAGGACAACAGAGTTGTTAATAAAATGGGGAGCAAACTGTGAAATAATGTAAGTTTTTGCATGTAGCGGAGTGTTATGTAGCAGTTCTTATTTTGCAAGCACAACAAAAAGCATATCCTTCGAACAGTATATAATTACAAAATGCTTTTTTCAGTGAACCATCCCAAGGTTTGACACCACTGATGGAGGCAGCGGCATCTGGTCATGAAATAATAGTATCACTTCTATTAGAAAAGGTATAACATCCACAATGCACAGTTTTGTTTTGTGATCAATGCATACAGGGCACTCATATTTTATGCCTTTTGTTTGTTTTATTTTGTTCTTAATGTGCAAT
>QXVZ01008629.1:0-14075 GCA_008931825.1 Phallusia fumigata | reverse complement strand
TCTTTTACAGGGGCCTGCATATACTTACCAACATTTTTGTTAGGAGTCGTTATTTTTGATCGCTTGCCCCATTTTTCCTCGGACTCTTACGACTCTGTTTTGTTCTCTTTCGCTTTGCACCCCGAACAAGTCCAAAATGGGTATATGCATAAAGCTGCCGCGCAAACTCGTGCAGTCCTTGCTCTTTCTAACTCGTGTCGATTTTTTTCTCTAATACCCAGCATTCGGTTGTCTTGTGAAGTTTTGCTCGACCCTCTTTTCAACCCTGGCGAGTGTGTCTGAATAACTTTTGTAGCCAATCAGGTCCCCCAAACATCAAGCCTGACCAAAGCGCAATTTTAGGAAGATTGTATTTCACAAATTTTTTCCAAAAGTTCGGGACAAAAAAATTCATAGTTTTGTATCATACCGTCTGACTATTTTATTTTAGCACTTGCGATTACTTAATAACTGGATATCGTCGCTTATGTCCGAAACGGTGAAGTCGGTGTCAATATTCCGCCTCACTTTTTGCTGCAAAATCTCCTACCTGCGTGAAGCGAATCCCGCGTGGTAAACAAAATTGCCATGTGATAAACAATTTGTTTAATTTCTTTCATTGTTTCTGCACAAGTCTTGCCCGCTTCTCTTCAGTGCCTACTTCCCGCTTCTTGTATCTTTCCACTTTCAGTCCCCTTTGATAACAAAAAGTTAGTTGAGTTGGTAGCATATTTTTTTACCAATAAACAGATTCACTAATATTGGCAAATGACATGCAACGTAACACAACTATACTATATCTACCTGAACATAGGACATTTTAAAGCAAGTAGGTGTAATTGTTTTACCTAATATTGTGCCCACTTCCTCATCTTCTGTGGCCTGNCCCCTTTGATAACAAAAAGTTAGTTGAGTTGGTAGCATATTTTTTTACCAATAAACACATTCACTAATATTGGCAAATGACATGCAACGTAACACAACTATACTATATCTACCTGAACATAGGACATTTTAAAGCAAGTAGGTGTAATTGCAACGTTGCCAGGCAGAGGGGAGGATTCCTCGACAAAATTTGAACGTTTGTCTGGTGTCGCTGCAAGGCTGTGGCTTGGATCTGATGGACAAACCCACTCTTCTAGTAAGTAAATACCCAAACCTTTATCTAAGAAATGGATGTTGTTGTGCCAGATCACTCGGAGTGGGAACTACAAATGTTCATAAACTCGGTTCCTCTCCTAATCGCAACTGTTCGAACTGCCGAGTTTTGCGATGAAGGACCTTCGATACGTAACAAAGAAAGCTTTGTAATCATACCAATCTTCGTGAGGGACAACTTATTCGCAACAAACAAAGAATGTGATCATTCCTACCTTAGCACCAGGATACTGGACTTTGGTTTGTTCAATCAGGCGACCCACTTCTCCGGTGATGTTTCCAATGAGTCCACCTGGGTTTGTCTGGATCTAAGTGGGTTTTCTCAAAACGTTGTTGGTCCCAAGAGCCAACACTACCACACAGACCCGAGAAACCGGGGCGCGATGCCGCAGCTCAACAATTCCATGTCCGATGGTTTCTGTAGGAATGCTTAGCACTGCAAAATCAAAAGGAAATTCTTCTGGCGATGGTTTTACGATACAAGGTCAAATCAATTTCCTTGAATGAAAAATATAATAAACTAAAATGTGAAGTTTACCTCTGCTACACTTTGAAATACAGTTTTCCTGCGGACTGTTGCAAAACAACAAGTTAACATTCGAAAAAATCAGTCCTTCTGTCCTTAGTATTATCAATCTACCTTGTGCTATTCCTTCCATCTGGTTCTTGCTGTTTCTACGATCTCTGCTAGATCCCTCGGGTTATAAAATTTTTGCCTGCTTCACCTCTTTTGGAGCCCTGTAACGTCTGGACTCGTGGGTGACCAACTTTAGTGGAACGTATGAGACTTGTATTAACAAGTAACCATGAATAGCAGCAGGTTACAAATTGGCAGCAAACAACACGTGAGGCATAATTAGAACACACGATAGACTGGGGCATTGTGGGTATATGCAACATGACCACTAGAGGCAGTATATATCTATTACACCCCCCTTCTTCTAAAGAAAGCATTGTGACCCTTATTTACAATGAGAACAGCTTAGAATAATATCGGCTATGACACATAAACACATCAGACAAAATCACGATACCTTGCAGGCATTACAACTCTTCGGCCACATCGTGTAGTATGTGTTGTGTTGTTTAATTCACAATCGGTGTTTACAGCAGAATCACTTTGTGACGTAACACATGGGTAATTAGCGTTGCTTGTGTTTGTGTATGTGGTGCTTGGTATGTAATCTGTACAATCATCATAATACACAGTAGGCATTTTACGGGTTTTGTTAAGTTGCCTACGATTGCCATGCAAATCACCATGCACATTGCGAACGATATATGAACGTGGCTTATTGCTTTGGCTTCCAACAATGGCTTTATTCCACTGATTTCCTTTCCGATAACGAACCACATCCCCTTTTTTCAAATGTGGCAAGGGCTTGGTTCCTCTGTCATAGTACATCTTTTGTAACTCTTGACGGTGTGCCAAATCTCTGGAAACATCAACAACTTGTGGTTGAAGAAGATGTTTGGCAACTGGAATCTTGCTTTGTAGTCTTCTGCTCATTAAAATCTGTGCAGGTAAGTATTTCAGGCCGGTAACTGGAGTATTGCGATATTCCAGCAGTGCCAAGTAAGGATTATTTCCTTTACTGTGGGCCTTTTTCAGTAGATTCTTCAACGTTTGCAAAGTTCTTTCTGCTTGACCATTCGATTGCGGGTAAGTGGGACTAGATGTTGTAGCTGTGATTCCCCAATCTTTTGTAAATTGCAGGAACTCCTTGCTACCAAAAGGCATATTGTCACTTACAATTTCCTTAGGTATACCATGTCTGGCGCATATGCATTGTGTTTCTTCAACAATGGTCTTTGCAGTTTTGTCAGCAAGTGGAACCATTTCCGGGTACTTAGAATGATAGTCAACAACAACCAAGTAATCTTTGTTCTGAAAAGTCATGATGTCCATGCCAATTTTCTGGAAGAGTCCATCAGGAATTTCATGGCACATCATTGGCTCTCGTTGTTGATTTCGTTGGTATGTACAGCATGTAGTACATTTTGATACCATGTCTTCTATGTCTAGGGACATTCTTGGCCAATAAAGAAGTTCTCTGGATCGCGCTTTGCATTTTGTCATGCCTAGGTGACTCTCATGAATGAGTTTTAGCATGTATGGTCTAAGTATCTCAGGTATGACTATTCTGTCATCTGCAAATACAATTCCATCAGCTGTATGTAGAATATCTCGAATATTCCAGTAACTGCGAGCATTAGCTTCAACATTTCGTCTTGAACGTGGCCATCCATTTTGACAATAATATTGAACTTTCTGCAATGATGTATCTGCTTTTGTAGCGCTTTGAATTTCTTCATACTTTGAAGAGGTTACAGGTAGACTTGCAATAAGAGTGTGAATTACCTGTGCAATATCATCATTCAGTTCATTGTCTGTTTCTTCTTTCAGATAAGCTCTTGACAATGTATCTGCAAGATACATGTACTTTCCGGGTACATATCGGATCTTTAGACTGTATGGTTGTAGACACAACATCATACGTTGGAGTCTAGGCGGTGCTTTGCTTAACGATTTGCTCAGAATTGACTCCAATGGTTTGTGGTCTGTTTCCACAGTGACAAGCTCTTTTCCATATATGTACTGATAAAACTTCTTTGTAGCAAACACGATAGACAACATTTCCTTTTCTATCTGTGCATAGTTGACTTCGGCAGAAGTCATGGATCTGGAAGCATAGGCAACTGGTTTCCCTTCTTGAAGTAAACAAGCTCCTAAATCTTGCTTTGATGCATCCGATTGAATAGTAACAGGTTTTGTTACATCATAGAATGCAAGCACTGGCTGTCTCGTCAACACATCTTTTAGTTGAATCAAGGCGTTATCATGCTTTTGTGTCCATTTCCACGCTGCATCTTTCTTCAGCAACTCTCTCAATGGTGCTGTAATACTAGATTCATTCGGTATATATTGTGACAAGTACTTTGTCATCCCAAGCAAACGCTGCAGTGATGGTACATCACTAGGCTTGGGCATGTTAACAATCGCATCAATTTTTCGATTGTCTGGCTTCAAACCATGCTCTGAAACAATGTTTCCCATGTACTTAACATTCTTTACCTTGAATTGTATCTTGTCAGCATTGCACTTTACTCCTTTTTGTCGTGCACGATCTAAAACTTTTCTCAAAACAGCATCATGTTGCTCTTCAGTTTCAGCAGCAACTATAATGTCATCAGCAATCACATACACTCCATGCAGACCTCCAAAAGCTTCTTCATTGTGCTTCTGCATTACTTCACTGGCAAATGAGATACCAAAGGGCATTCGTAAAAACCTCTTTCTTCCCCATGGTGTGTGAAAAGTGGTAAGGTATGATGACTCATCAGTCAATTTAACATGCCAGTATCCATCCTTCATGTCAATGACAGTAAAAAATTTCTTCCCATTCATGTGGGACTGAACATCAGCTGGAGTGGGAATGGTGTATCGTTCACGCATAATTACTGCGTTGAGTGGCTTTGGATCAAGGCAAAAGCGTAAATCTCCATTTTTCTTTTCAACAATTACTAGATTGCTGACCCAATCTGTTGGTTCATCCACATCTGCAACAATTCCTTCCATGGACAACTTATCTAGGCACTCTTTTAGTTTGTCTCTGATTGCATACGGAATTTTGCGAGGGTGTTGTATAACTCCAACAGCATCTGGCTTTACTTGGATATGGTACTCTTTCTTGTATGCACCTGTGCCAGTAAATACATCATGATATTCAGACTTGACCTTTGAAAGTGTCAATGGCAGCGATGTTGAAAAAATTTCACTAAATTCAGTTCATCACAGGCAGTCTCTCCTAAAATTGGCATTTCAGCAGCATCTGTCACATAGAACAAAAGACTCGACGAATGATCTTTGTTATGGACGTCAAGCTAGCAAAAGGACGGAGAACAGTTGTGCATCTTCTAAGTGGTACTTGACCTACTTTCTTGAAAACATGCAATGGCAGTACATTGGCTTGAGAACCTGTGTCTAGTTTGAACTGCACAGTGAACTGTTGGGATTTCTCATTCAAGATTGACAAGTTTACTTTCATCTTTGTTTGCTTCTCCTTTGAATTCATAATTGCTGAAATCGACAAAAATCTGTTTACTTGCCCATCATAAGGGTTCGCAGCAATGTCATGCTCTGTACTTGTTGGCACTTTCTTGCAGACACTTGCAAAGTGATTTCGTACACCACAATTGTGACAGGTTTTACCATATGCTGGACATTTTCCTTCTGCGTGAAGATTACCACAATACTTGCACTTCCGTTTATTGTGCTGCAGTGGCTTGTGTGGCTGTTTGGAAAACCTCTTGTAGGTCTTCTTTGTGTGTATGGTATGGACATCTGGTGTAGACTTGTCATTCATCAGTTTTATTTGTGCCTTGCTGGCTTCTGCAGTCTGACAAATGTGCATAGCTTTGGCCAATGTTAGATCAGCATCTCGTAGCAATCTTTCTCTAACACTACCATCTCGGATACCAAACACAATCTTATCCCTAAGGTGTCTGTCCTTGTGTTCACCATATTCACTGCCATTCAACAAAATTCTTAGATCAGTGATCCATTGATCAAAAGACTCACCATTGTGTTGGTCTCTTTGCCAAAATTTATATGTCTCAAACACACAGTTCCGTTGAGGTTCACAGTATTGTCGGAATTTCTTCAATACATGCTCATACTTTCTCTTCATCTTCATTGGTGAAAAAAAAATTAGAAAATATATCTTGAGCCTGTTGTCCCGCACAATGCAGAAGAATGGCAACCTGGGTCTTGCCAGATTTGCTGCTTAACTCCACGGCTGCGTAATACGTTCGAAAGCACATCTCCCATTTTCGCCATTTATCAGGTGTGTTTCCTGACGTGAAGCACATCGAGGTGGGTGGCTTAAACTGATCCATCTCAAAGTAGTCAACTCGAATTTTTCTGACACCATGTAACATCTGGACTCGTGGGTGACCAACTTTAGTGGAATGTATGAGACTTGTATTAACAAGTAACCATGAATAGCAGCAGGTTACATATTGGCAGCAAACAACACGTGAGGCATCATTAGAACACACAATAGACTGGGGCATTGTGGGTATATGCAACATGACCACTAGAGACAGTATATATCTATTACAATGGCGGTGTGTCACCAGTTTTGTTTGACCTCGTAGCCCCAGTGGTTACCTCCCTGGCCCCCCAAAAAGGGTTAAATTACTAAACAATCTCTGAAGTGAATGAAATTTGGACAGTTTGTATAACATGTCATTGTCCCAGAAAAGCTCCTGTCGTGGGTTCGAATCCCACCTTGGGCTAGATTTTTCTAGCCATGCGTTGACTGGAAATGCTTGAAAGGCCGACTATGATACACATAGGGGTTGATTCCCGGGGTGGCAGCCACCCACTGCAAATTTCTAGGGTGGCAGTCATAACAAAAAAGTCTATGCTGCCACCCCAGAAATTTCCTGGATTCGTTATTATGTGCTCCCTTTGAAAACATGTGTTGACAAAGCAAGCTATGCAAATTTGTTTTCGTTCATTAAATAATGCAAGAGGAAGTCCTATTTTACATGTCTCTTGTGCTATATTAACTGACAATATTGGCGATAGCAGAGAGTATAATAATGCTATGAACCAACAGGCGTAGGATGTGTAACTTGATCACATGTTAGGCCGCTTGGATTTGATCACTTCGCCACCCCACACGCCTCTTGCAGGCCTGGCGTACAATGATTTGTGGTGCAATAATTGTGTTATAATGTTACCAACTTGATGTAAGACTTTGGATTCAAAATAACTATTCTAGAATAGCCAGATATTCTACTTTGAACATTTCTAGTTGTCTATTATTACAAAGATTTATCAAATGTACATTTTTACATGTCAATTTTGAGGCTGTTTAGCAGGGCTTAGTGTTTTTTAGGATTTTACCACATCAAAGTGGTTTAGTGACTTTAGTTTGCATGAACTCATTAGGTTTGTCTGGGTTTGCAAGAGAGGTGGTTAAAACCAACAACCTTGTGAGCATGAAGAAGTTGGACTGAAAGTTGTCATTTACTGAATCTCGAAATACAAAAATAAATTAATAAAAAAAGATGTGACTGATTTTGGTGATGTAACATTGATTCTATTTTTATGGCAGAATATTTTTTTATTGCAGAAGGTGATAAGAAAACACAACCAGATCTTCTATCTTTTGTCTCAGAAAGACTCTACCTTATCTGTAAGTGAAGAAATTTGGTGTCAATATATCTTATTTCCAATTGCCTGTTCATTTTGTTTTTTTGCAACTGCCTTTATTTCACCTAATTGATGCACTGATGGTGACAACAGTGATAGTTGAAATGTTACAAATAATTTTATACACAAGCTCTCTGGNAGCAATCTTTTTCTAACACTACCATCTCGGATACCAAACACAATCTTATCCTTAAGGTGTCTGTCCTTGTGTTCACCATATTCACTGCCATTCAACAAAATTCTTAGATCAGTGATCCATTGATCAAAAGACTCACCATCGTGTTGGTCTCTTTGCCAAAATTTATATGTCTCAAACACACAGTTCCGTTGAGGTTCACAGTATTGTCGGAATTTCTTCAATACATGCTCATACTTTCTCTTCATCTTCATTGGTGAAAACAAAATTAGAAAATATATCTTGAGCTTGTTGTCCCGCACAATGCAGAAGAATGGCAACCTGGGTCTTGCCAGATTTGCTGCTTAATTCCGCGGCTGCGTAATACGTTCGAAAGCACATCTCCCATTTTCGCCATTTATCAGGTGTGTTTCCTGACGTGAAGCACATCGAGGTGGGTGGCTAAAACCGATCCATCTCAAAGTAGTCAATTCGAATTTTTCTGACACCATGTAACGTCTGGACTCGTGGGTGACCAACTTTAGTGGAACGTATGAGACTTGTATTAACAAGTAACCATGAATAGCAGCAGGTTACAAATTGGCAGCAAACAACACGTGAGGCATCATTAGAACACACAATAGACTGGGGCATTGTGGGTATATGTAACATGACCACTAGAGGCAGTATATATCTATTACAAGCCCTGGTTACGGCAGTTGTTATTAGTTTTCTTGCATCTGTCACAGTTATTGGTTTTAAAAAAAAATATTAAACGCTGAAAACCTTCATTTTTGTCATTTCTGTCAAAACAGATGAGTGACAACCAAGCTTGCAAATAATTCTGACAAATATATCCCCGCACAGATCATTAATTTCATTGTTCCAGAGAATTTTAAATGTAGTTCATCGATTTCCTGTTTTTTTTTAACTTATACGAGTTAATTACCTCATCAGGACATTCGAATTCTCTTAGCCTGTGCCGTGATGTTCGCTTGAAGTGTTGCTCACGTTTTTGCATTTTCTTTCGTTGCCTTTTTTTTCCTAATTCATTTTAGGGTTTTTAAAGTCCATGAAGTGGAGAAAGTTAGGCAAAGCTGCTAAGTACGTATATTTTGTACATTCTCATCCTGATTTTGTTCTCTGTTTCTTTGTCTTTGTAAGTGAGGTCTGGCATGTTGAAATCTTCTATGCAGCGGACCATCACCTGTATTTGCTTGTTTGTCTGTTTATTTTTTTCGTTTTTTGGCACCGATTGTTGCAACTGCATTCTCATGCTGATCCAAAAATGATTGTAGCGATTTTTGTGACAGTTTGCTTTTTTCTTTTTTCAAATCCAAGTAATCTTCTGAATTAACTTTAGTATCCTCATGACTTTGCCACCACCACAGACGTGACAGGTCCGTCAGATCTGTTTTAGCTGGTGATGTTCATAAAAAAGAAAGTTGCTACAATTTGGGAAAGATGCTTTGCTTTTAAAAATAAAATTAGGTTTAATGACAACTGTAGACGTACAATATTCTCAGTGACATTGCAAGGTGTTATATAATAGTCTTAGCTGTAACAAGTCGAAATGTGTCGAATGACAGTGTAGTTATTCGCGCAGGCATGAAAATACCGTATCTCAAAATGGATCTCAAATACATCTCGCGCAATGTTGTCCAACGAGCGTGGTAATTTAAGTCGTGCCTGACGCGTCCTATCCTCTGCCGCGTGCGAATGCTCTCCATCTCTCGGCGATGGGACACCTGTGTCGTTTATCAACCACCCGCTACGTCGACCACCACTAGTTTGACAGGGCCGATAACAACAAAAAAACAGAAAACCACAAAAATGTAGAATATTCAAAATAAAATGCGGCGAATAGACCAATCACTTACCGCATCCTGTGCGAATTTTTAGATGGTACGAGTATATGTTACATGGTTCAAGGCGGTTAATAGTTGTTTTTGTTTTCCGAGAAAAACAATGTTGCTGTTTCTGGTCAAAGTGCTGGAAGCACTCAGTTTTGCCAGCCACAATCAACCCCTTCAGTACAAATTGACCCATATGGTGCTGGCAGTGAAGTAAGGAAAACTTTACTACAGTACCTAACTGAAACACAGCCACTGCGGCAGTCATGAAGATTTTACATTCAAACATTACCAACAAACTTGAAACTACTGAGTTAAATCTGGGGCATTTTGCACCCCCACAACTGGAGATTGTTGTGCTATTTCAGCAAGCTGTTGAAGACAATCACGTAACGTTTTGTTTATTGACTCCACCATTGCTTCTCTGCTTTTTCTGTCATTTTCACATCTAATAAATTTATCCCAGTCTTGATTTGGTGTTTGTCCTAAAAGTTGGTGTTTGTACAATTGATAGTGTTAACTTTACAGGGTATGAGTTTTCTTGCCACTAGACATATTTAAGCAACATGAATATCAATCATAATTGGTAACTGTTTAGGACTTTAGCACATTAAAAGAACACTTGCCGCGTACCCTTTGGTCTTTCTTTGTTCTGCCAAGCTGCCCTGCAAAACATAAGTAGAGTTATAATTTGTAGTAGTCCAAACTCAAGCAGAAAGTCACACCTGACTTTCTTTTGAATGCAGTACTTCCATCCTGCTACTGGTCCTAGAATGTGGCNTTAAGGCAGTGTAAACTGGCAAATAGATTTGTTGTGTTTCACTGAATATCACGAAAGCTAATCCCTTATTCGAAATGAAATCAATATTTAGTTGTTTCGTGAAAGTAAAAGAAAAAAGTATTAAATAACCGGCATTGGTGATCTTTGGTTGCGTGTTGTTCAAATACAGTTTTCTGTAACTTTATTTGACAAATAATTCCACCCAAGAAAAGCGTTTAATGAAAGCGTCATCGATGTATCCTTTGTGAGAAACAACTTGGCCGAGGTGAACATTTAAAAAAACATTTGTTGTCCCACAGTAATTATAAACCATATCGATGTATCGTTTGTGAGAAAACATTTAGCCTGGATGGATATATAAAACGTCATGTTGACTCACACCAACGAGAAACCTCATCAATGTGTCGTTCGTGATAAAAGGTTTCGTCGAAGTGGACATTTAAAAAGACACAGTTCACTCACCTTTAAGAAAAACCTCATCGATGAGATGTTTGTGAGAAAATATTTAGCCGCAGTGATGTTTCGAAAATGCACATGATGACTCATACCGAAGAGAAACCTCATCGATGTAATATTTGTGAGAAAAGATTTGTCCAAGGTGGACATTTGAAAACACATATCTTAACCCATACAAAAGAGAAACCCGATTATTGTGTCATTTGTGAGAAAAGATTTAACCGAAATGATCATTTAAAAACACACATGTTGACCCATACCAATGAGAAACCACATCAGGGCGTCGCTTGTGAGAAAACATTTAGCCAAGATGGATGTTTGAAAAAACACATTAAGACTCGCACTGACGAGAAACCCCATCGATGTGATGTTTGTGAGAAAACATTTGGCCTAGATGAATACTTAACACGGCATACGTTGACCCACATCAAAGAGAAACTTCCTCAATGTGATGTTTGTGAAAAAAGATTTAGGCAAGCAGGGGATATGAAAAAACACATGCTGACTCATACCAAAAAAAACACCTCATCGTTGCGTTGTTTGTGATACATAAGATTTAGCCGAAGTGATCATTTGAAAAAACATATAAAGATTCTTTCTATCATTGTAAGCGCAATAAAGACCCATCACACAAAATATACAACTTTCAAACCTTTGTTTTTATATAACACGCGTTAACATCTATTGCTTCCTTAGCTGAGTTCATGTTCAGCATACCATGATTTTATAACATTGTACTGACTTACTGCAACTGAACATCCGCGCTTGCTGCAAACAAAAACGGCGAGTATTCTGAATAAAAACAGTTTTCAGATTTAATCTGCTTCTATTTTTCTTGTACTTGTGCTCTGCTACGCTCTTTAAGTTATTATGTTACGTTCTGATTTGATGTAGAAAAGGCACGTAGCTTATAAAGCAAATCGAGACCAAGACAGAGGAGATAATAAGTGAACACGGTGGCTACATAATTATACTGGTGTTAGAGGTGATATAAATTAAAATCGTAAGTTGCTTATACTGTGTGTCATATTAAATTGGACGGATGGACAATTAGAGCGACGACGACTTTACCGTTCTGTGTAAAAGAGTTGGTGCAGGTTCGCACTAACAGTTGTTTTTGTTTTCCGAGTATAAGGCCGTAAAGTAATTAAACGTACCGAGCCAAATATGGTTAACTTGAACGACGAAAACAAGAAATGGCGTGACGTAACATTGAAATGAAATCAAAGTGACATAGACAACATATTTCCCGAAAAAAAAAGAGTCATTTAACTGCTATCACAGCAGTGTCCGTAAGGCTCGATACTTGGCAAAAAGATGGAGGTTGATATCAGCATGGCCAGTCGTAATATCTACCTGCTGTACATTACACAATATTTGTGAGAAAAACAATTTGCTGTTTCTGGTCAAAGTGCTGGAAGCACTCAGTTTTCCCAGCCACAATTGACCAATATGGTGCTGGCAGTGAAGTAAGGCAAGCTTTACTACAGTACCTAACTGAAACACAGCCCCTGCGACAGTCATGAAGATTTTTGTAATTGTTTTTGTATTTACATTCAAACATTATCAACAAACTTGAAACTACTCCTGAGTTAAATCTGGGGTATTTTGCACCACCACTGCTGTGCTATTTCAGCAAGCTCATCATCCCCAGTTGTTGGCTCATCCATCCTGCTACTGGTCCTAGAATGTGGCATGCTGCTACCACTTGTTTTACCTAATATTGTGCCCACTTCCTCATCTTCTGTGGCCTGATCTGTATAGTTTGTTGTTGAAACACAGGCTCAAGTCCCTGTGAATTACCAAATTTTTGTTGCATGGTGTCCACTGCCACAGAATGTCCTTCAATTGCCTAAAATTACATATTTAAAGGTTGCTGTATGGTTAGNTGTTGAAACACAGGCTCAAGTCCCTGTGAATTACCAAATTTTTGTTGCATGGTGTCCGCTGCCACAGAATGTCCTTCAATTGCCTAAAATTACATATTTAAAGGTTGCTGTATGGTTAGCCTTATATGGCAAAAGCTTGATGCCCACCTGTGTTCTAGGTCGTTTTCGAGAACACTGGCCTTGGTTACTTCTCTCTCTGTAATAAATCGATTAAGTTAAATACTCCTACCTCACACATGACAATGGTTCGACTCCAGCCCGATGTACCCCGGTGTGGCGTTTAGCACCTCGTTTCTTCGTCAAGCACTTACTCCCCCGACCGAGGAAACAATATCATATTTAATCATCTATATTCGCACTAACAACTGATCACTACATGTACTAACATTTCAGTGGTGGACAGGTGAAAGTCATCTACATAAACACAATTTTAAAACAAAGTCACGTTAAAATAAAACCCAAGCAACACGCGATGCCTACAGAGAAAAGTTCAAATTGTAATAAACACGTTTCAAAACGGTAAATATCACCAAGTACACTCTATAACCCACTCACCCTTTATTAACGACTAATCCCGCGGCGCTATCTAACTGGTAGTCTCTGCCTTTCCCCCAGATTCTTTTACAAACACCCTTGTGGCGTTTCATGTTGCTTTTTAGGCACCTAAACAGAAGAATTCTTTTGAAATTAACCTGATGTGTTTCACGCAATGGTAATAAACAGCAGCTTACCTCGGTTAGGATTTTGCGCACACGAGTGTTTGACATGGCGTCTCATCGAGCAATTATCGGAGAATATAAAGTAGGATATTACGTTGAAATCCCCGCTTTAAGAAAGTAGTGCAAACAACAAAACGACAACTCACCATTCTCCGCAAAACTCGCACAGGATAGGATTCCCACACGTCGCTTCGTGAGCCAAAAGAGCTTCCTCAAGGTTTGAGATATTAAGTTTTCACTCCGTCAAGTCTTTAAAACATTTCATACAAAAATGCAAATATGAGCGTTAATCAGACCACGCAATGCTTCATTACTTTGTCAAGATGTGGGTTAATTTATTGATTTTAAGGCAGTGTAAACTGGCAAATAGATTTGTTGTGTTTCACTGAATATCACGAAAGCTAATCCCTTATTCGAAATGAAATCAATATTTAGTTGTTTCGTGAAAGTAAAAGAAAAAAGTATTAAATAACCGGCATTGGTGATCTTTGGTTGCGTGTTGTTCAAATACAGTTTTCTGTAACTTTATTTGACAAATAATTCCACCCAAGAAAAGCGTTTAATGAAAGCGTCATCGATGTATCCTTTGTGAGAAACAACTTGGCCGAGGTGAACATTTAAAAAAACATTTGTTGTCCCACAGTAATTATAAACCATATCGATGTATCGTTTGTGAGAAAACATTTAGCCTGGATGGATATATAAAACGTCATGTTGACTCACACCAACGAGAAACCTCATCAATGTGTCGTTCGTGATAAAAGGTTTCGTCGAAGTGGACATTTAAAAAGACACAGTTCACTCACCTTTAAGAAAAACCTCATCGATGAGATGTTTGTGAGAAAATATTTAGCCGCAGTGATGTTTCGAAAATGCACATGATGACTCATACCGAAGAG
>QXVZ01008627.1:0-35549 GCA_008931825.1 Phallusia fumigata | reverse complement strand
CAATTTGTGTTTTCTGGTCGTCAGACCACGCAGTCTCAGTGAAATTCGATGCAAAAATTCCTGTTTTTCTTTCAATCGAACTCTTTTGTGATTTAAAATCTACAGTTGAGGATTACTGCCTCTTCGTTCACGTGATGTGTAGCTGCTTTATGATTGGTCAGAATTCACAGGCAGCTAAAATCGGTTACAAGATATAAATATGACCACTATCGCAGTAAAATATGTGGATTTAGTCTAAAAATCAAAAGAGGACATACAAGTAAGAGTGTATTAGAATCAGTTAGTTAAATAGACACATAACAAAACTCTCTTTTCGCCGAATGACTGCTCAAATTTTTATTATCTTACTTAAAACGAATTTCAAATATGCAGTATAGTTCGATCAAAAACCTGAGAGATAAATAACATACCGTGACAAACGACTGCTATACTTAGAAGAAATGTTACTTAACTGCTAGTGGGCCACGGTTTATTGGACAATACCGTCATCCCGTGCGTTTGTAAACTCCAGATATCTAGACCTTAACCCCCCTTTCCGATTTGTCTAATGTACTTTTAAAAGCTAGCTAAAGTGGTTTAAAAAACACCTTTAAAATAGTTTGTGGTTTTGAGAACAGGCCGAGAAATCGTGGCATAGATACAGGAAGTTCAAAGTACTACGGTCCTAAATGCTGATCTAGTGATTTTACACTGTTGTTAAAAATGGAGTAGAAGTGATGTAGTATCTGAAAGTCACTTTGCTCATAGTGGCTGAGTAGTTTTTAAAAGATGTATTACACTGCGGTACACCAAACAAACCTATTCATAAATTTCAGGATGAAAATACATTGGGGAAAATCTACCCCATCTCAGACAGTGGTGGGTCATAAAGCAGTTTGCAAATGGGCCACGGAGAAAAAAGATAATGTAAGAATTCCAATAATCATCCCATGAACAAAAAACTGACTGATTGTGTTGCTGTAAACACTGCACTAACAGATTGTCTAACTACTTTCCATCTAACATGTGGAAAATATCTGCTTTGGCCAAATATGCTCACGTTGCCTGGTCGAATGAGAAAAAACGTGGGCAGAAATCAACTTAACAACTCACTGGCGCCTCTAGTGCCAATAAATTACTAGTCAATTACTTTCTGATACCATTAGTTAGTCACCGTCGGAAACGAAATTTATTTGAATTGAATAAGACGTGGTAACAAAACGCGCTGTGGTTAGGACGCGGGGTTGAGGTTAGGGTAACATGAAGTTTTCTTGTGTTTTAACTTTGGCACTTTGAAAGGATTTGTGAAACGAGTTATTGTAGATTTAAGACATACTAAGTTCAAGGTATTAGGACCTTTAACTAAACAACCGCGTTTTTAATACTCCATGAACAAACGGTAAAGCTTCCATTTCCCTAATTAGTTTACAGCAATGTGTTGGTTGTCTAATTGCCAAACAGGTACAGTTAATTCAGTTCTGGCAATGTATTTATTGGTAGCAGTTCATAGTGTGACAGATCAACTGTCGTAATCTTTTCCGGTTTGACTTTGAATAACTATTCCATTGTGCAAACCTCCCATTTGTCTGAAGCATTTCCACCAGATAATAGGTCAGTTGTTTTATGCTGTGTATGCCTGTACACCGTTCATCGCGTTGTAGTAATTTGCTGTTAGTGTTGTGTTTTAAACGTCAGGCAACACTACAACTGACCTGCACTGGTGATGTTTAAGCAGTGTCTTACCTCGGGTGGAGATTTTCTGGTGAGTTCATTGTTTATTTTTTCAAGTTGCTTACTAAACCTTGTGTAGTTTGTGACAAAAAACCTCTTTGTTGGGCAGTTGGGCAGTTGTACGGTGGCCCACAAGTACAATTCAACCCCCTTTTTGCAAACATTTTTTTTCAGTGCAAACATTGTTTTTCGATGCAAACATTTTGTTTTGAAAGCAAACATTTTTTTTTCAGTGCAACAATTTTTTTTGCAGACAATTTTTTTAAGTGCGAACATTTTTTTGCAGACAATTCTTTTGTGCCTTATACGGCGTATCAAAAATGGGAAATTACTATTTTCTTCTTGCGCAATTCTGTACTCGGTAGCTGTCAGCATCCGCGCCGGCCCAAGTAACATATTTAAACGATGTGACGTGTTGTTTATTACAGTATGTACTAAGCGCAAGCATNTCTTCTTGCGCAATTCTGTACTCGGTAGCTGTCAGCATCAGCGCCGGCCCAAGTAACATATTTAAACGATGTGACGTGTTGTTTATTACAGTATGTAATAGGCGCAAGCATCAAAACTTAGAATTTTTGCACCTAGAAATACTCGCTTAACCAATTTGTACTTCACAACTATTAATCGCCTTATCGATACATTCTTAACACCCACTAAAACTTAATACGGTTTGTTTATTTGTTAAATCATAGATACTACATAGACAGTATCTATGGTTAAGTATGTAGTATCTATGGTTAAATACACCATTGGTTTAAGTATATTTTAAATGAAAATAAAGTCCAAACAGACTAATAAAGTAACGGCAGGTGTAGCTTTATGGGTCGAAAACTGCTGGCATAACGGGTGGGACTAGAAAAACTAATAAACGCAGTAGGCTATTAAGTTTGTGTGGACTGTCGGAAATACTACAGGTACTAGGATGACACACTGTCCAAGGAAGTGCAGCATCAGATTTCTGCGTACAAAGGGTTTTGACAAAGGGAACAAAGGGCATTGTGGTGCGTCAGTTTCATGGCCAGTGAGGTACGGGTCTTTCATTTTAAATAGGAACTGTTGAATGTGGATTTGGTTTTGATTTATTAACCCCATCCCTAGCCACGACCCCAACCTCAAACTTAGTGCCTGTAGTATTTCCGACAATCCGCAAATCAAATAGCTTACTATGTTTATTAGATTTTCTACTCTCACCCCCACCTTACTAGTACTAAGCGTTGGCGTCAGCGTAAATGGTTTGATTATGTTACGGCGACTGCTAATTACTTGGCCGATGCTGACAGCTTCCGCGTACTATATTGCGCAAGAAGTAGTAATTTGCCATTTTTGATACGCCGTATAAGGTACAACACTAATTGTCCGCTAAAAAATTGTTGAACTGAATAAGAGATGTTTGTACAAAAAAAGTTGTCTGCAAAAAAAAATATTGCACTGAAAAAAAATGTTTGCACTAAAAAACCGTCTGCAAAAAAGTTGTTGCCCTGGAAAAAAAATGTTTGCACTAAAAAAATATGTTTGCATTGAAAAAAAATATGTTTGCACTGAAAAAAAATGTTTGCAAAAAGGGGGTTGAATTGTACTTGTGGGCCACCGTACAGTTGGGCAGTTGTTGCGTGTAACATACAATATTTTGACGCATATGCCTTTGCCGTTATACATTCTTCGTCATTTAATATCAATTATAGGCACTATGCATTGAGGTTTGTTTGCAACGACACCTTAAAATAACCAAGTTTTAGAAGGTGTGTTGCCTCTCTACATGCGTTATCGTTCCTTGTGAATTATCAATGCATGCGCGCGCTCCTAATTTTTTCCTTCAAAGCGGTTTTTATTTGTTTGTTTTTTATTCTTGTTTTGTATGTCGCGCTTTTAGTATTATTTACCCTGAAGATGAAGACCTGAATACGACATCGAAACGTCGGTATCCAAAAAGATATTTTACAGAAGAGTCACCAGGTCTAAAAAGCAAATATGGCGATATTGCGTCTTCGACGTCGCGCAAAGACAGCACTCTGCTTGCTGGCGGCTTCAACAGTTTTTGCTTCAATGACTTTGCTATCTAGCGACCTCTTGCGGTATGCTGAAAAACCCAGGAATCAGGAAGTTTTAAGTAATCAATACGATGCAACAAATATCGTCCCGGTTTCTCGAAAGGTAAAGTGAATTGCCGGTTTAAAAATTTTTTTAAATATTTTTTCAAATTTAATCTATAGTTTCGATCAGTGGTTAATCTTTTTTTAATCTTTTTAATCTTTTTACTATCGTTACCCCTGAGAAGAATCTGATGGATTTCAATTGAACACTTTAACAAAAATACAGTTTGACGACACACAACTATGACATCACAGAAGGTGTTAAATGAAACGAAACGACAAATGAACACGTACGGAACTCGACATTCTGAGAGTCCCACCAAAATACCCACATTATAGAACCAAAAAACGATACCCACATTATATTACCCTCCAAAAATTACCTCTTTTGGGACAATTAACCCAAAGGCTAAAAAGATTGTTATCTAGATAATTTGTATTTCGTTCAGTTTGCCTGTAGGATTCCGGAAAAGAATTTACGCGATTTATCGGATGAGCTGAGAGGAATGTCTCAGGACGAATTTGAAGAGCGATTTAAGGAAGCTTTAAGAGAAGCACAAAAACCTGTAAGTGTTTGATCAGAAATACAAGAGGGATAAAAAAGAGTGACTCAGCATTATCAAATGAGTAAATAAACCAGGGTTGATATTCTTATAGTGAGTGTTACAAATACAAAAAGCACAAAGTACTTCATCGAATGTATTCAAGAGAAATTGAGAAAATTAGGCAGCATTGCTTTAACCCAGTAAAGTTGACCCAAATTGAGTGACCAACTTCCGAAAATCCAAAAAGAAAAAGAAAAACGGAACTGTAATAAGGCAGGTATTTCGACTGTGGACTCATTGCGAGCATAACACATTCAGGCGTTGTTCCGCCCATCAAGGGTAAAATGAAACGATAAGTCAGACAATTTCGAGTTCATTTCATAACTATACTAAGTCCAAGATTTGAGAAGGAATGACTTTTTACATCATTTTCTGCGGCTCTACAATTGCAAGATCACGTTTTCTGTTTAGTTACGGATCGTGTACGTTTCATCCGACTCCAAAACTCTTGAAAATCACAACACTTCTTATTGCTGTGGGAATTGTGAAATTACCGAAGATATTAAAATGGTAAGGAAAAAGTATTTCTTGTCTAAGTGCACCGTCAACCATGATATTTTGTACAGAATTTAAAAACACGAATTAGAAACATTCGCTTTATACGTAAACTTTTAGTTTTATAAATCCTAGCCGTGACGCTATGCTCCTTTTCAAGGTCAACGATCCAAATACGAAAGCTGTGGTGGTTCATTACAGCAAGGCAACGGAAAAATTCTTCCAAAGACATTTCGCTCACAGGTACTTCAGTGTGATGGTTGCATCACAGTAATAACTTTTGGTGAATGAAGGATCCTACAGACGCCCAAATACTAAAGGGCAATCGATTATTAAATACCCAACTTTTTGCTAAGCTTTATTTAAAGTGACTGCGGAAGGTCCCAAGTAGAATTTGTAACAATAACTAGAGGGTCGCTCCTAACTATCATGGTGACAAGCAAGGGTGGCGGTATGTTACTCATTGAGTTGTACATACCATGTACCTTGTTACCCAGGGCGTACCGTGCCGCCGTGCCGTACCTTTTGATAATTTTGCTGCGTATCGTACTGCCATCGTTGGTGACAAGTTTACTACTCCACACAGGCGCGATGACCAGTACTTTGTTTGGCAATGTCGCGAGGCACCATTGATGTTCGAATATCGCCATATGACGTTTAAAGGAATCGACGACGTCTTTAACCTCTCTATGACGTATAGGTGAGTTACAAATGCGGGGGTTTCCCTCCGAGGAAAACAAGTTAAGTTGTGAAGTTATAACTTCCAACACGCCAATGATGTTGCCAAAATGTTAGCTCAAAGATTTATCAGTTTGCGAAAAGTCCCCTCTACGACATCCTCCATTTAAATTTGGGACAGAAAAACGGACAAAATTACAAAAATAGCGATTTTAGTTTTATCAACAATTGTAATGCAGCAGCGCAGTAGGCAAGTCAGTTCGATTTGTTTACTGTGAGATTAGATTTGCCAAGTATTTTTTTTTTGTATTGCTTACTATTGGCTTTTTACTGATTAAACATTCAAAAGTATCCGGGTAAATTATACTATTAGTTTCCTTTAAAGGTATAACAACAAATGGTACTGTATGGTTTTCTTACGACTAAGTAAGTAGCAACGAAAAAAACACTTTTTGGTCACAAAGCAAAACACTTTGTTTCTTTTTAGGGGAAATTCCGATATCTGGCTGCCGATGGGCGCCGGAGCCAATTCCCTTGATCACTTGCACCTGCCTCTGTCTGACGACAAATTCAATGAGTTGATCGCTAAGAAAAATCGCTTGGCTTTGTGGGTGGTTTCCAACTGTGCGGGACGCAGCGGGGCGAATAAAAGAATGAAATACGTGAAGGAATTGTTGAAACACAACTTACAGATTGATCTCGGAGGAAGATGCTTTCATGACAGGAGTAAGAGTTTCAACAACGAAAACTACAAGTTTTATTTTGCTTTTGAAAACTCGTGGAACTGTAGCGATTACATAACTGAGAAATTCTGGAGAAACGCTTTGGGGTTTGGGACGGTCCCTGTGGTGCTTGGGGCGGTGAAGTCCGACTATCTGAAGGTCGCTCCTCACAACTCGTTTATCTATGCTCACGATTTCAAATCCCCGGAAGAACTCGCCGAATACCTCAAATACCTCGACAGGAATCAAACTGCCTACGCGGAATATCTTAACTGGATGAAAAAGCCGAAGAAAGTCAGTCCGAAGGTTAACAGAGAACGAGGTGGGAAAAAAGTTAAATAAAAAGTTGACCTGAATATTTAGTGTCGAACCTTATTTTTATTTTACACAAAATCGTGCATAGTTTGGATTAGTTTCGTTATTTTTTTGCTTTTTTAACCTAACATTGATGTTCACTAAAGGGTGTTTGCGATTACGTAAGCATCTTTTGGCACACAATTAAGGATTTTTTTTTCAAAAAAAAACATTTTAAAAGGTTTTAAAAAATTGTCAGTAGTGAGATACAACCCACAACATTATTGACCTTTTATAAAGCGCTGCTGCCATCACCAAAAATCAAAACGTTTTATACACAATTTCGTAAATACCCATTTTTCAAACCCAAGCATTAGGACTAAACCCATTCTAAGTGTCGACCTTTAATGAATGGACGGAAACCTTTTCCAGATTAAACTAGTAACTGCCGACAAAACTACAATTTGCGACGAGACTCGATTCAACTTTTTGCTAATTTTCTTCGAATATTCTATTTACGAATAACCGACAACACACATTCCCCGATTTAAATACTTTTGAAATCGACTTCCAAACACAAATTTTAACTCGATAAATGCTTGAACTGAATAACAACACATTTTGCATTTTAATCTTTTGACTTCGAAACAATTTTTTCCAGGTGTGTGTCAACTCTGTCGCGTTCTGCACGGAATCAACATCGACAATCTTTACCAGCCGAACTACCTGTCGCGGTTTAGGGACATCCCCATGTTTGGTTACCCTGCAAGGCCTCGAATTGTTCCGTCAATCTCAAACTGGTATTTGGGCGAGGAGAACCAAGGCTGCCTCGATCAAAGATGGGAGAACGTATGACGATTGAAAGCTTGAAAAGCTAAAATAAATAAAATATTCTGTTAAATACTGACAAAAATTGAGCCAGGAAAGTGGTTTTTAAGAATATGAGTTTACTGGCACTTTTAAACTATTGTTCAATAAGATTTGAGGAAAGTTGCGTTTTGCACAATATAGTAGCAAAATAGTCCAGAAGCATTGGGTTGTAAGTTACAATTGCTTAGTTAAACATTATTTTTAACTTGAGAGTTTCGACGTTTGAATTTTTCGCCCAGCAGTCAGAATGTCGAACAATGCCCCTCAAAGCATTTTGTTCGGAAGAAGTAGGTTAGTTTGTAACATCTGGCGCTCTACAAACTGAGCTACACAAAATGCATCGTATGCATGTCTAGCATCAAACTTTTTAGAGTAGTGTTCTTCCAACCAGTGGTACACGAAGGCATTCCAGGTGGTACGCGGGCATTTCTCGCGCAAATTTAAATTGATCTGCGTTCTTCGATGCATTTATATTCTTCAATTTCAAAAAAAGTTTGAAATTCTGATTGAAATAACTATTCTTGAAATCAGTTGATACGCGACTACAAAAAGATTGGTAACCTCCTAATTGGAGACACCACGGACTGCCGAGCATGACATCCAATATATATTTGAGAGTAACGATCTTAACTGCAAAGCATTTTAATAGTTTTCATTGTGACAGTTGGTACCTATGGTAACTGAAGTTTAAACAATCGCAGTTATTAACTTTTAGAACATGCCGATATCAACACGATCCATTTTTAACACACGATGCGCAACCTATAAATCCATAATTTTTTTTCCGCTAAATGGCGCAAAAGCAAAGTTTGAAAGCGGTTGGGCGAAGTTGGCCTTGAGTAAACAATTTTCCACGGTCTAGAATACCTTCAAGTGGGTCTTGTTTTACAGACTGTAGCAAACATAGAACCGGCGGTTAGGGAATGAAAAACATGATTCGCCTTTTAGGATTTAGATGACTGAATAACACGTGACAGATGAAAAGGATATTCCGGCAATGATTGATGTCGGAGAAAGAGTGTGTGGTTTTTCGTGAGTTCCAGGAGACATAAAATGGGCATTTAGACTTTAACACGTGCAAAGGGTTGTCGTTTTTTACAGGAGTTTTTGGTTATACCAGTGATACGCAATGAGGTTTTGTGATGGGATTTTAGGTACAGGATGTACAACTAATTTGCACGTTTTTAGTTTTGATGGATAACTTACATACATTTTCAGCACAAATTTGACTTTTGTTGTAATTTTACGATGTAAACTTTTATATTTGCGAGCTTTTGTATAAACTGATACCATCGTTTTTCTTCAATTTAGGCCCGGTCTATTTTTTCAAAACACGCTGCGTACAAAGCTCACTTAGTTTTTCGTTTCAGTAACTTTTCGAATGCACCGATATAAAGATACTGTACAAAACCGGTACAAACAAATTTGTTGTCAGGTCTTTGCGATCACTGATCAAGTAAATCTAGTACGTTTTATGTAAGTGGAGTGCACACAAACATATGAGACGAGATGGTAGATTCATTCACTTAGCGCTGATATGTCAACTAGTGTGTGAGGTTTGTTTGTGCTTTTAGCTCCACTATTATGTCGCTTACTGTGCTTGCGACCAACGTGAGATTAATACGAGTTTCTTTGGTGGAACGGTTACTTGTATAGAGACAAACAGAAGGTACTTACAAGAAACCGTCGCTAAGTTGTACAGAAACACCATTGGTTCGTTGGCGTGCTTTGGATCTGAGAAATAGCAGGGGTATATATCAACTCTGAGCCAATATTGATTCAGAGATAGTTGTGGTGATTGACGTGCAGATGAACAGACAGTAAAAGCATGATGGAACTAGCCTTGCGAGGTCGACAAGAAACATCTAAGATAAAAATACAAGTGAACCTATAAAAATGCATCGACACTTATAAATAGTTTGAAGACAATAATTAGTTGTATTCAACCTAAGATCTCAACCCATTTTGGGCAGCGGGCTTTTTACCTGGGTCGCAGAGTTTTTGTGAATTATAAAAGTAGTTAAAGTTCAATTTATAGTACGGAACCGTCAAGTTTTATTTTGCAGTAACGACATTAATGAAACAGAGACAGAATTGAAATTATTGCAGACGAACATGGGTCGCAATCGCAATACGAGAAAGGTTAAGGACCACTGCCATAAATCGACAAATGACATTTCGTGTGTAATTTTGTTTTGCCCACAACGGAACAAGTTAAAGAAGATTTTTTTTCTGCTCAAAAAACACAACTTCTTTTCGCAAGGAAAGGTGACTATTAAGTCAGTATTAGGTAAACATCGTAAACGTCCAGTTCCAGTGCAGAAAAAGAACAAACTTGTCGTTCGGAAATGATTGGCAGTAGATGTCTGGAAATAAGATTATTAAACTGCTCTCGGGTTCAGAAACGTTCGATAGGATAATCGCATTTAGTAACAGGAAATTATTGAGATTACGGGAAATATTGTTACAAGTTGCGGAAGTTTTATAAGTTCTCGGAATTCAGGAATATTTAAAGCTGTAGCGCAGACGATAATTGATTTGGGACAAACAAATTAGTCAGTGTTTTCGTAGTTGTAAAACACCAAACGGGAAACTAGTTGATTTAACCCGAGTAGGGCAAATCTAAAAAATCGGGGCTGTTCTGATGGGGTTAAAGGTTAAATTCAGCATGCATAATAATCCATGTACTTCGAGCAAAGTAAAATGGCATTTAAAAGTATTTCTGGCCAACGTTAAAACGTTTTAGAAAATTAAGAAAATTGCTGAACAAAATCTGCTCAACATTTTGTTTCCACATCTTAAAGTTATTATACTCCTAAAACTAAAACCCATGAATAAAGCATCAGACTTAGTACAGCAGCGACCGGTAACGTAATTTTTACGGTGACAGTTTTGGATCAGTGGTACTACGAGGCAAAAACAAACAACTTAAAATCGTTTCGCCAACAGAAAGCGCTTTCGGACACCCAAGCTGTAAAATAGAGCACGACGCACTCGATGCCGACATGCAGCTGTGACGCGTTGTGCTTGGAAGGTGTAGACAATTTAGGTCGCCCCTTGAGAAGACATTGGCCTGTGACAATACACAAGAAATACATCAACATTGCGCTTGCAACAGCGTGGAAGGTTGGACATGTCGTGATATAAAGACGCAGCTCAGACAAGGATGTCTCAATCGTTGTCCTTTACTGGTGAAGTATGGTATGATGTGTGGTTGAAATTACTGAGAGCTTGTATATAGTTACATTGTCATAGTACGCCAGGCCTGCACATTTGAATGTTAATACATTGTATTGCAAACGTTTCGACAATCGCTGTTGTCATCATCAAAACATGATACCGAAGCAAAAAATGAATTGTTGAGAATCGCTGGTTTATTCAGAGTCAAAGCAAAGTTTGACAATTTAAAACGTAACTGAAGTTTTAGCTTAGCGCGATGCAGCTAAATGAGATGCAGATTGTTTAATAGTAAACCTATGATTCGGGTTGGTTGGTAAATGACGTTTGACATTTTACTGTGCGACTATGCCTTATTTAGTCTGTGCCTTGCTACACGTAAAAGTCCGTGTCTTAATTAACATACCATCGCGTGTAGGTCCAGTGAACGTTGTAATGGTTGGGTTGCCAGATTGTGTTATGATTTTAGACTAAGTGTGCAACTTTATAACCGATGGCGTGGAAACGTGAAGTAAGAATGAGATAGCAAGTACTAAAATATTGTTTATGATTGTAGATTTTGATTCTTTAATATATTTGAATTCTGTTTATTTCCAATACAAAATGTTGTTGGTAAAAACTGTTCAATCTCAGATGGAGAACTCTAAGCGAAACAGCAAACCAATTCGGTATTTGCTCAATAGCAGCAACCAAACATCCTGGCGTTTTAACGCTTAGTTTGGCGAAATATGTTTTATCAATACAGGCAGTGTCATCATGTCAACGTATGATTTTGTTAAACTCAACTGTTAACAATGGGCGGAAATTGAATAACCATTTCACACAACGCTGTTGAAGTGGTGTATCTAAACCTTTTATGATGAGGCGTTGTTAAAAAGACTGCTATGTAAATACAATCAGATCAAGATGGAATCTAGAGTGAATGTTAAACCGTTCAAATTAACCTGCGACAAAATATGTCGAGAAACAGGTTGATGTATTGGTTGAAACAATAGTGCGATGGTTTTCGTTGGCATTTAGCAACGTGCATAAGTGCATCTCGACAGTATTTCTTTTTGGGTAGACCAGTGGTTCCAATCCTTTTATTATTTCTTTATATCACTTCTTGTCTAGTAGGGGGGAATAAAAAGTTCAGAAATAAGCAAAGTTGGGAACGTTTTAAAAAGGCAGAAAGCCACTGGTTAAACTTGTTCGGTGACGCGTTTTGTGTTTTAAACCGGGCAGTGCTGGCGTGATATGGTCTAAAATCTAACAAGAAGTTCAAGGCTCCACTATGTTCAGTTTCATAAAACATCCATAAACGTTAAAACATTAGTAAGTTCATCACCACCTGTTGTTTGAAATTGCTTTGAAACCTCAGATAGGCCTCAATAAGAAAATACAAGCCAGTACTTGTACGTAAAACATTTTCTACGTTTTAAGAAACGTTGTTATTATTATCGGAAAACGTAGAAAAAGTTACACACAAGGCTTGTACTTCTTATTGAGAATATTCAAAACGGTGAATTGTGTGTCTAGGATAAGCCTCATTGCAACTTGTCAAGGTTTTCGCAGATTTTGAGAGTTGATCTTATCGCAGGGTATCTAAGCAAAGGGGCATGTCACGTGATTAGTGAACTGGAGCGATTGGTGTGTGTTGTTTTGTTCGACGCAACTGGAAAAAGGAAAGTTGTTGTTTTAACACTGCAGTGGGTCGGAACGGGGGCTCTTCGCGGTAAGCGGGGCAATTGGGGCATTCCACCCCAGCATGGGTGAATGCAGAAAGTGATTTTGTCAAACAGCGATGATTGTAGCGAGTCGCAGAATTATATCAAGTTTCTTTTGTTTCTGTGAGTTAGTGATGCGGCTTTTTTCGATGTAAAAGTTGATTGGACTTCCGACGCACCAGCGATAAGAATTTCATAAAGATGTTATTATTAAAGTTAAATTTATTGATATCCAAACAGTTAGGATGCAAAACGGAATTATTGTGCGACGCCCTTGGAAAATTAAAACGACGCGCATTCACTCCCGTAAGTGATCCCTAAACTTAACAATTGCGACAATTTAAATACAATGCATAATGCAGGGAGAAAGATTACTTTGTAACTCTAAAGAACTTAAAGGCATTTTTTGACAATGTAAACTGCTAAAAACAAAATACATTTTTATCTTAACATGTACTCTTCAATTAGTTTTGTGTAGGTAACCATCCACTGCAGTAAAGATAAGCTTCTACGTTAACATGTCGTTTCGGCAAGAGGTTTTCGTTGTAGTAGGTCGGTTACGGATATGCAAACATAGCTGGTACCAGGTAAACAATTTGACAAGGCGCGTTTTGAGAGATTTATTTAGACAGAACTGACAACAAAGGTATAGCTGGTACCAATATTTACAGCTGAGACAGTTTATATTTGAACAAGTTTCTTATTGTGAGATCTTCATCATTTTTACGATGTAGTTGTTCTTGGAACCCATAGTAAAGGTTACGATAGTGAGGGGACTTTGGGTTAACCTGTTTATGCGAATTCTACGTTTTAAAAATACTGCGGCACGCGAAGTCAATGACACCAGAGTCGTTTTTCGCAAACTACGAAGGGCCGTAGAAAGTTTTTAACATGGAACCTTTTGTATTTTTTGCATTGAAGTATCTGATAAATATGTGATACAAAATTAAAAGCTGAGATTTTTGCATTTTTCTTAAATGCATTTTTCTTTCAACAAACCCCTTAGAATTTTAGCTTCGTAACTACGACAAATTAAAAGCTCTTCTTAGAAATTATCCGCAGTTCAGAATGGAAATTAGTCAAACCTACAATCGATTTAACAGCTGAGCATGCAAAGCAATATTCCGTAACACTCCACCAGACAGCTGGGCGCTGTTTCCCATTGTTACAGACCCACAAGTCTTGGCAAGCAGAACACGCTATCGCAGTAAAACGCTCCACACTCGACTAAACGTTTGCGCTCGAAAAAAGGCGACCAGACAACAATATTGCGAATATTTTGATTAGTTGAACGCGGAAAAATTGATCAGTTTACAGCAAAAGCGTCAGGTATCGGTTTGCTCATTAGCGTTAAAAAATATGTTGTTTACTACCGAGGTCATGGTTTTTTTAGTCTAAGCAGAAAATAACAGATACAAAAAGTTTTGTTGCACAATTCACGGTTTTAAATCGTTTCATTAAGAAAATGCCAGTTCCTGATGATGACAACAGCGTTTTTCGAAACTTAGAAAAGGTTTTACAAAATAGTTTCGTTTTCAGCTCCTATTGTCCTACTTTGTACCCTAATTAAGAAAAACTCCAAGCTGTAAGTCGATTGATCTCTGCCCTGATTGAAGTGGCAATAAGAAATCAGTGACAGAAAAATTCTGGATGTCGGATACAAGATCTGATATTTTGCAGTAAGCAAATGGCCATAAAACGCAATAGTCCAAAGGAAGTTGAAAGCCACCTTTAAGCACGTACGCTGTTTAAAACCATAGTATGCTGACAAGTGAAGCGGGGCTTTAACAACAGTGATCAATCTATTAATGTTCGTTCGCCCATGTTTAGTTACAAGCCAATCGGAATGGTATTTTTAGATGGCGGCAATCGAACGTATTGGCGTTATGTCACCCGTAACTGCAGCATTTAGTTGCACAGTCTACAGACTGAAATACTATGTTATAGTTGCTTTACACTCAGCTAAGTAATTGTCGTTTGTGAGAGACAGCAAAAAACATATTGTTGAGGGAACTAAGCATTTTTATCTTTTGGCGATATAGCTGGTATGCGAGGAAAAGTTGTCGACTTGATCGGTAATTTCAGAGCTAAGAGGGAGTAGCAAAAGGTTTTTCTGACAGGCGCTATGTGTACTTTACTTTTTCGGAAAACAAAACCACTGTGACCAAAGTACTTGTAACATGAACATGGGAAAACCGCGAACTTGCCTCTTCATTCAAGGCTCTTGAATTTGATATACACTGGCTGTGGCTACAGCGAATTATTTTTCCTCTGCAAATAGGTTTCATTTCGGTTTAGCCACAACTTTAAATTGTAACTGAGGCAACCTATGGAGTGTAGGTGATTATTTCTTCACATGATTTTCACACTTTATGATATTACTGGGTAAACCTTTATTTTATGGTTACGTGGTCACTGCATAACTTGTGATGTGTGCAGATTCTTAACGACCTGACCGTCAGATTCAAACATTATAAGGCATAAGTTAGCGCTCACTTGTACATCGGCACGCCATTCTGTCAAAATTCGTGGCCTTTACATGGCAGTTGTTAATCCACGAAACCTTACTCAAAGAGTTAAGTGATATTTGTACCAAATAGAAATACCGCGTCTGGTTTAGGTAACAAATAGAAGTGTAATTTAACGCCTTCACTTCTTTAGGTAAGTGTTTGTATTGTACAGACTGCGCGGTTAGAAATTATGCTAATGTGACGAGTCAGGTTTATTCTGTATCGCAAGGATGGCATGAATTATGAGCGGCACATAGAAAGTGAAATGTCATTCATATTTTGACAAACGCTCGTATTTTAACTTTTTTGACTGTCAGGGAGCCAGTATTAAGAGATTAGGCTTGGAACGCCATAGGTTGCCGTACTTTGGTCTATTCTAACTTGCAAACTATTCTCTTTTAGCCGCTTTTTTAAGTAAAGTATATTAAGGTACACCTTTCACGTCTGTAAAAGGTCTTTGCATACAACCCAGTACTTGTGTGTAAAACATGATGACAACAGCGTATCGAAACGTGGAATTTTTCACAAATGTTAAGTACCGACTTGTATTTTCTTATTAAAGTATATTGTTTCAAACCTATTTTTAGTTACGAGCATATCGAAACGGGCAATTTGTGCATGTGAACGCAACGTACCTAATGCTTACAGTGCAGTGAATGGCCCACAATCGCAGTTTCTCTAATCCAACGTCCATTCAGTACCAAATCCCTCTTGAGCTTAAAATCCCCCAACAAGCTCCGTCATTCAATGGGGGATTTAGCAGTATTTGTCAGACAATCTAACATCTTTTTTGGTTAACTTGCGGGTGAAAATGTGGCTGTGAACAACGGGAGCTTAACAGGTTTTTTTGCCTTAAAAAAAAACTCCATACAGACTACACCAAAATCTTTGTCTTACCAATCCCTAAATCTTAGAGGGTATATACTACGAATTGGACATACAACTTAATTTGGGTAATTGTTTTCTAAAGTTTGGGTGGTTTAAAGGCGACTAATTTGGGGTAAATAACATTTTACCCACAGTTTGACTTTTTAACCAAACTACTTTACAATATAGGGTTGTAAATTTTGTGGCAAGATATGTACGGTGTTTTGAACGGTGTCAATACTTTCAATTACGAGTTCATATGTGTTTACAGGCGCGGAGTTGGGATCATTTTAACTGCGCCTAGATCTGTCAATGCCGTAGTTGTCAAAATAGTTTTGTAATATATTCGGCGATGACATGTATCAACGTAAACTTCTCGTTTCGCACGCACAAGAATCACAGTGGCGGATAATTGTATGAACCTAATTTAGAGGCAAAAAAGTCAAGTCAGTTTTACTCTTATTTTAGTGGTTGGTATAAAACTGTTCGCTTTCATTTGCAGCTAGACCACAAAGACTACTAGAAATTAAAATGTAAAATAAAAAGTTTAAGGATTATCTGGCATTGAATTTCGACAATTTGCTGTCGGGCTTGTTTATTGAAGATAACATTTTTGGGTTTAAATTCAACTTAAAACGTTGGTANATTTTAGTGGTTGTTATTGAACTGTTCGTTTTCATTTGAAGCTAGACCACAGGTTATGACCAAGAATTTAAGGCTACTCGAAATTAAAAAGTAAAATAAAAAGTTTAAGCATTTTTTGACATTGATTTTCGACAATTTGCTGTTGGGTTTGTTTATTGAATATAACATTTTTGGGTTTAAATTAAACTTAAACCATTGTTAGTTTCCCTTTTAGACGTAAGGTGTATATTTTGTGTGTAAAAATGTCCACAGTACGAAACAGGTAAGTTTCCTGATTCGTGCCTTTGTTTTTTCGTTGCTTTGTATGTGGTTTTTATTGTCTCCTGTAGCTAATCGTATTTTTATTTTGATAATGACAAAATTATTTCCCAAACGTCGATAGGCTTTACCTAAATTTGCTTGTGGTTAGTTTATTCTTCAGAGGGCAAAAATGTTATAGCAACGCGCGAGTACTTGAAAAGTTAAAAGCACTTGTAAAAATAAACTCTACAAATTCTACTGATCCAGATTACATGCTGGAAAAAATTGCCGCCGGTTTACCAAACCGAGACGCGGTTTTCTGGATAAAAACCTGGAACTATCAGGGCAAAACATAGGAGGGTTTTAACTCAAGCGGCACGCAGCAAACAAGTCGGTGTTAAGTGGTTTGAAAACACGCTTGATTGACCAACAATCGCATAGGCGGGGCTCGCATTATTTTGGGCAATGTAGAAAGATGGGAAGATACTTCGTTGCTCGCTAGAGAAGTGCTTTTTAACCATTTTAATATCGTTATCCCTCTGAAAAAAACTGATGGATTTCAATTAACTCCCGTTTTTAAACAACAAATTACAGCTTGACGTCACAGAACTATGACGTCACAATGACGCAAAAGAACGAAACATCTAATGAACACACACGAACACTCTAGTTTCAAATATTTTTGTGCAACGGAATTTAAAAACGATATTCATTTACCCCCAGTTTAAGAACCACTGATATAGAGGCCTCAGTCCGTATTAGGGAATGGTAACCACATCTACTCGATTAGTCGAGTAACGAGTGCTACCCGGCGAGTAAATGTGACGTCGTTATATTTTTTGGCGTATTTGTCAGTGGTGAACGAAGGTTCAATGTGTAAAAAGAGACAGCTGTGCCATGATTGCTTTAAAAAGATTTCGATGCAAAAGTTTAGACATAACAAAGTCGGCCAAATCTCCGACAACTATCGCTTTCCAATAAAGCTGGTTCCTCGAGTAACAACAAAACCTCTAACACAACTCTTCGGACTTGTACTCGCCCCCACAAAGCTTCTGTACGTATCGTCAACTTATTGCACTATGGAAAATCCACACCCATGCAAAGTTATTTGCTTTTTCCAACCACATTTCCTTACAAGATAAGTCGTCGCAACAAAACTACAACGGTTGTCCAGCTTATCGTGTTTCTAAAAAAGTGTTTGCTTCGAAGTCCGAGCCAACGTTTAGGCAAACAACACCAACAGTAGAACCACAATGTCACCACAATGTCTATTACCTTCGTGGACACTTTGAAAAAGAATTACATGGACTTTTTTATACCTTATAGTCTTATACCGCGTAATGTATACTTGAAACGGCTCAAGATCTGTACAAATTAAATGCAACGACATTTAATCGCGGTTGTTAGCAACAGATAAATGCTTTACGAAGCTTTAGCAAGAATCCGACACTACTGTGCAGCAGCGTGGATCTCATACACAGGCAATGTGATCAGTTTGCTGTAACCTGATGTCAGGTTGAAGTGCAGATCCTGACATTTCGTCACATCGATTTAAAAGAGGCTGGTGGCCCACGAAACAGGATGAGTGCATACAATTTTTTGCGAAAGAGGAGCCCAAGTGTTTTACTGGCTCTACGCCGCTTAAGACAAAGAAGAAATAAAAGACAAAACCCCCGTAAAAAGAACAATCATCGTTTCCTTGCTGTGGGGGCAAAACGTTTACACAAAGCGGTGGCGATGGTTTTATGACAGTAGCAGGTGTGTTGGTGTTTTGCACCTGTGGACACGTTACAACCTTGCAAAAGGCTTTCCTTCTCTCAAACGCAGAGACCGTAGGCGTTAAAATCGCATATGTTGGACTGCCTTTCCCTCGGCTGTCAGGAGGCAGGCAGGAAATTGGTTTATTGAGGAAACGCAGCAGAGTGATGATCGTACAAATGGGACAGGCGCAGTAATGAATACGGAAATTTTGTATTTATAGTCGAGCATTTGCTGCATTTTTTTGTAAACAAGGTTCCCTATTGTACAGGGAATTTGCTGTTTTACAACATAACATTCCATGGTTTGTACAGGTCCCAAACGAGTTGTACAGTTAGAGATAGCGTTTAGGAAATTTATTTGTTTTTGGTCTACAGCAAAAGCACTTGAGTTGCTGTTATAGCCGACTTGATTTATTCGTGCGAAAGATGGTGGCTGGTAACAAGGTTTAGGTTGTTTTGCTGGTGAATGTCTACTCACACAAAAATTAGGCTGTTACATAAAGTATAACTTTGTTTTAAATAGGTGATGTTCAAAAAAAAACAAAAAAACGGACGTGAAAGTAGCTTAATTTACAAAAGCTAGAGAACTTGCATAGGGTTAGCACTGATGATGACGACAGCGATTGATAAAACGTTTGCATTACAATGTATTTACTACATATAAGCAAGCTCTCTGAAAGTTTTGTTTTTAATAAAGGTCACGGTCTATTTTGAGAAATATAAACCAGGCTTAATGCCATAAACATTAAAACAACCTTTGTGATAACTCTATGGAGGGCAGCGTTTAACATATCCAGAGGTATTGTATGTAAAAATCGCGTATAAAATTCACATTCGCTTAGGAGGCACGACTCTAAGTCAACAAATTATCAAAGCGTGAATTTAATTAAATAGAGCGGGTCCAAGCAGGTCCTCTATATTTGTTTTTTTAAACGCGAAAAGATAAAACACAAACACATGTTGAACCTGTCACTTGGCACCTTTTGTGCGAACAGCGTGTGTCGCAATAGCCCTACAAACGTGTAAGTATTATAGCAACAACACCATTCATCACTTTTATTGATAAACACCCTGAATGGTTTTTCCAACGATAATATGGATACTGACTGAATACACTTTTGTATCGAAGTTTCTATTCCTTGTGTTTCGTTGTTCGAAAACTTGGGAACAGAATGCNCACGAATCCATTATAACTACTTTTGGCATACGGTAACGGATTCTAAATTCGACGTTTCTAAGGAATTTTTCTGGTATTTTTTTCGTTCGTATGGACAGTTAGCAGCAAAATAAGTGGCGCCAATTGATTGCTGGCACAGCTGCGCGACTTTAACGACAAAACTTCGGCGTTAACGAGTGGTCTGAGCTCCTCGTTAGTTAGCGAGGAGTTTTGCGAGGTCCGGTTAGCGAGACGGGGACTCGTATACGACAACTCGACTTAGCGTCAATACCGAGCTCGCTAAATTTAGCGAGATGTGTTCGTAATGCCGCCCCAGGTAATGCAGGAAATGCTATTTCCTATCTTGGGCGTGTTTCTGGAAGCGCAGTAAGAACCGCCGGTCTACAAGACAATAGACCCTGTTGCGCATTTCATAGCGTGTGTACTGTAGACTTCTGTGGGTGTGTGTGTCTATGTTCCTAAAAGTATTTAAAAGGTCGAGTTTTTGTTATGCGGTAAACTCGAGCAAACGTTGTACAGGCTGTAAAAGACGCTTTTAAACCTGATTACACAAAAGGCAGAGGTTTCAGGAGAAAGTAGCAATATGTCAGATATGAGTTTACTCGTTTTTCAATGTCCATTGCGGTTCATTGTCGAAAATTGGTTGATGGAAGCTGGAAAGATTGGCCAGCAAAAGCAGATTTTTTGTTTTATTAAAAAGATAACTGGCAGAGAGCTTGTGTATAGTAAAAACATTTTATTGCAAAGGTTTCAACAATCGCTGTTGTCATCATCAATGCAAAATGACGATAAGCTTAAAACCGTGCGTTATTTTGACAAGTGGGGTAAAAACGCGTGACGCAATTAATAACGTCATGAAGAAACGGCGGTTATGTTTTTAATTTAGCATCTCTATAAGTTCGTATCTTGTGTTCCTAAGTGTTTCATTTAATTCACATGAAAGCAATATTCAACATGTTGCCACCAACCAATTCCTGATGTAAACTTCCTAATGCTGTCTACAGACAAACGATGGTTTCCTTTATATGAACGTGATTCTTTATCGTCAAACAGGTGACAATAGGGTGTTTTGTTTCCAAACAACGGTAATGGGTCGAAATTGACTTGGTAAAAACAGAAATGGTGGACGGTGGCAAGACGGTCTTCCACCAGACGAGGGAGAAAAAGATATCCAGCATATCTTGGGCGGTAAGTTAAGTTTCATTTATTGATGTTTTTGTTTACAAACAAATTTTACTCAATACAATGATGTTACATCAAAAAGAAAAATGTAAATGTATTTGTTCGTGTTACTTTATGATCAGAATAAACATTGTTTTCGCAATACGCAAAGAGGAACTGTTGTACTCGCAATACTGTAATGCAAGAATTAGGTTTGTAACGCGCAATCTTTTACATTAAAAACTATAAATGTTAACTATATTTGCAAAACTCGTGACCACTAATTAAAGCATAAATTAAGTTGCATTTCGGATTTTGAATAGATTTTCATTTTTCAGTTTTGGTCGTTATTTAAGGACGGATTGACGCGTTTCAATTTTATGTTCAAACTTACCGGGGGAATATTTGAATAACAATATTATGCCCGGCGGTAACAGGTCATTCACAAGAAATTAGAAAACAAATTCATGCCGCAAAATAAGAACTAGTTTACCATACGACATTCACTTTTCAAGCGACGCCCTTAACCGCAGATGTTCTTGTTCAATGACGGAATACTTGTTAGATAAACAAAACCTACAACAACAACGGCAATTACACTTTGCCCGCGGTTGAGAAACTCAACGTCGCATAAAAAACATTTACGACTTCGCAAGTTCCCCCCGTGATGAGAGAAGTATTCCTACAACCCTAGGTGTTTTCGTGTATGGGATATACACAACACGATAACAGGGGTCGCTTAAAATATTTTTGAACCACGTAACATTTTATTCGAGAAACCACAGTATGATAGACAAGGAAACCAGTACAGTATGGTAGACAAAGACGGATTGTCATGATTACCTTACTTCTCTAAAAACAAATTCGTTCCACTTGTGGTTACAATCCCCGTAACTAAATTTCAAAGCGGAACGAAAAGGTCTAAACACTCCTCGTATTGAAATTGGCACTAGCGTACAAAGTTAGGTTGGTTTTGTTAAACTTACAAACGCTGGCGCTTCTTAGGTTGGGGTAAGACTTTATGCAGCGCACCTACAATAGAGAAACCGTGTTTAGAAAAGCTATTCTGGTTTTTAATCAGACGGGACATAATTTCTAAACAAAATTCGCCTGAAGTTAAAGGCGAAAGACGTGTAATTAACTGGCTTGAAACCGTCGACCACCAGGTCATTTTAAAACTCTGTCGTCCCTAAGAGATCTAATCCAACTTAAGACACAAAAATTTACACACGCATTTAATGCACAGTTCTACCACATTAGTTTACTGAAGATCTCCTTCAGAATCTAGAATTTGCTTATCGCTGACAACTTTGGAAGGCAGCAATTGCTACTTGTTTTTGATCAGGCACACTAATATCGTTTTTTTTAAACTAAATGAATGTTTTCGCTTGTGCGTCAATTGAAAGCAAAAGCATTCCTTCGTGGACAAATATTTTGGAGCCAATTCTAAGAACCGCTGGTACAAACTGTTGTTTATTGCTTCGTGGGAGCAAGGGGCATAGCACGTGTGCAGTCAGCAGAACGCCGAAATTGCATTTTCTATGGGTCAGGTATTTGCACAAACAATAACGATCCGTTACGGCACGGAATTGTTACGCTAACTCTCTGGTTTCCGAAAACTTGTCAATTGGGTAACGTTCAACGCGCTGTGTTTTAGCTGTGCAAAATTGTTTTTTTATCTGGTGGAGTTTGTTTGATAAGAAACGTTAGAAATATATTTTTAAAGTCGAAATGAACCCTGTCACAGTCGCTTGTGTTTTCCTGTGCAAGAAACATAAACCACATTGCTCCGACCCAGTGGACGCGATGGGTCGACCCAAATTAAAATTACCAACTTCATAAAATCGGAAAAGTAAAATGAAAAATGACCCAACGGAACTGCAACAGCTCGATGGCGGAAAGGCAGGTAGCTCGGTGGTAGACCCCTTGCGTAACGCATTCCTACGAGGATAAAAATGAAACAAAAAACAACAACAACCCCAGCGGACTCGGCACTTTCTCACATAAAGCCAAAGTCTTAAGATATAGGCTATTCTCTGTGATACAATGGAAACGTGTCCAAAATCTCTTGTCTCATAACAAAATATATCTTAATCCCAAATTGACGCCTAAACCAAAACGGCTTACTTTTTTATGTTGGACAAAATTGCATCACAATTTCATCACACGTATACGTACGTATATTTTTTTACGCAAATATATTTTTACGCAGGCTTATATGTGTTCAGCCGTCGGGTTCGTCCTAATGTCGGTGATGTGTCTTCTCTACATTCACCGATGTTACACACTTCGTAACGCACAAGCAAGACACCAAGTACGCCTGGAATTCGGCCTTGGCGGACTACAACACGAGAACGACCAGCAAACTGGGGCTGAATGCGCAACATTGATCCAGGCTTACGGTTTTTCAAGCTTGGACGACGGTAGCAGCCTTGTCCCACATAAGACGGTGTACTCGCCTACGTCAAAATCATGTTATTGCAGTGCTGGAAAACTGGACTTGGAAAATATTCGACTCTCAAAAGTGGATAGTCTGAGGTTGACGGAGCCAAGAGTGTACATTTACGCCACATTTTCATGTGAGGAGGTACAGCGTTTTAACGCGTATGCTGCTGTGTTTAACGGCACAGTGGCTGTGTGCTGGTTGGTTATGATGTACAGTCGAGCACGGCGAAAAAAAGTTAAATCTACGAAGCAGCAATGCATGTGTGGTGACGAGGACTGCTACACGTATAAAACTTTGTCTTATCGTACGGTACAAGCGAAGGTGTAAGTAACGCAGACCTCAGTAGACGATGGATCGGCTCGTCTGTCTTGACTATGCAACGCGCGTTGGGGTGCAGGATATAAGTAGAGCGTAACGAACCATGGGCCTATAAACGTGCTGTGGGATTTGTTCGTGTGTTGTATTTATATATGCAACTAAACTCTGTAACAGCTGACCGCGCAAACCTAGTTCGTAACACACAAACGACGAAACTTTAACCGATGGAAATGTGACAAGAAAAATATTGTTGGGTTTTCAGACTACATTGATCAACACTTTAGGATCACAACTCAAAAAGTCAGAGACAACAGTACGTCCATATTACCCAGCCAAATTTGTTGATAAGTCTTCAAGAAAATATAACGCTAAAAAATACTTTATACACAACTAATAACAATATGCATTGCGTATGTTTAGACCCCTACAGCTGTACTTACGCTTTGTCATTTCGCTTTTATTTTAAAGAGCTCCGCAAAACTCAGATAAAAATGTTTCATTGTATTGTCCTAATGCTTTTAGCGCAAAAAATGTTTTGAGTGCCTTTGTCTTCAACGCACATTTTTTTGTCCTTTTTGTCTTTTTACCTTCGCATGATATGCAGTTTATCGTGAGTAAATCTAACATTGCAATAAATAACTCAAATCAATACTAATGTAGTACGAAAGGAACGACGTTTAATTAGTAGTCAAGTTGCTTTGAGTTAAAGAGAAATTTAATATGTTTGGAGTTGAATTTATTTAGTCAACGGTTACAAACATACAACAAGTTCTGCACCCTTAAATAATGTTGTTAATTGACAGCTCCTTTAAAAACAGTGGTCCCACTTAGTCCTACAAGCAACTTTCTTACAAATAGGTTACTTACAAGTATATCTACAGCACTTAACATTACGCACTTTATGGTTAAGACTTGGAAAGAAATAGGCTGTGGTTATTTTGGGAAAAGGGGGGTTGAGAAGATTAGAAAATATTGCCAATGTTTCTGTGACATGCCAGTGCAGATTTAACCTGTTTAACCCTTCTCTAGTGATTTAGGTTAGGTTTGTTTTAGTTCGCAAAATTAATCATAGTAACACAATTTAGGTTTGGGGTTTAAATACCTGACTAATTTGTTTCTCGCTACCGCCACCTAGTGGCCTTTTTAATTTAGAATGTATGTTGCTTGGAGATGTGTTTTATGAAATTTTTAATGCAAGTTCGGGTTTAAGGAAAGAAAAACAAACAATACAAAAATCGAAATATTTTCAAAAACAAAATGCAAATTATTAAGAATGTACAAAGAATTCTTACTTGTATTTCTCTGTGCTATCTCCCTTTCAGTGAAATTTTCATCATTTCAATTTTATGATTTCCTGGCATGGTGGAACCAGCGATGTCACTCCGATCAGCGTCAAACTCTGAAAGTGAGATGTCCTCATATTGTAGTTGCCATTTGTCCAACAAAGCCGATATAGTCCAATCTGCACTTCTCATTTGGTAGGAGCACAAAAAGACAGGAGCGCTGCACCATCCGTTCGATTCAACACTGGAGCTCAACAAATAATAAACTGTGCTTATAACGTCCTCAAAAAGAGATTCATCATAAAAACAATCGGAACCAAGTATCACATTTGGGAAAACATGGTTGTTCGTTTCTTTGTTCTCCAAAAGTTTGACAAAATGTGGAGAAACCTGACCCCATGTGAGGCCCATAAGGTGAATTGGGCAGTTTTTCGTAGATGTTGCTTTTGATCCGCTGTGTTTTAAAAAGTGGTCACAAATATTTTCCAAATTGTTGAATAAAATGGATTGTCTGCAATTGTCAAAACACCTGCAAAAAATGAATATTAACTTTGTGTTTTCAATTTTTGATTCTTATTTTATTGAACTGGGTGTTTGTTGGTCAATATAATACAACTACTGTACTACTAGAGTATTAAAAGGTGCATAAAAGCAAAAACATAAAAAAAAACTGCATTACTGCACTATGTGTAGCTTAAGTGTTTGCCAAATAATGATTAGTTAAATTAGTAAAACAGTATTCATGCAACAAAAAATACATAAAACACAATGGAATTAATGCAAAAATACCATACTATAAAGCACAATATCACACAAAAAGTTGAAATAAATATCATAAATAGCTCTTACCTCGGAAAGAATTCATTGTCAGTAATGGTAACTGAGGCAGGAGAGGCACACATAGCAGCCACAATGCTTGGAAGGGCAGTTCCAGCACCAATTTCCAAGATGTGTTTTTCTTTGAACAAAGATTTCCTATTGTGCCAGATGTATTGCGCCAGCACAACAGAACAAGGCCATACATATTGACTGTAGTGTGGTTCTATTGTTTCTGATATTGCAACTTGCAGATTTTCTTCCGATTTGTCCGTTGAATTTCTGAATATAAACGTCTTTTTCATTTGTAAACTTGTGCTATCCATTATGATTACAAAAAAGATGTTGTATTGTTGATCAAAAATATTCTTAAACCTTCAAGTAAAAATACATAATCTACCCCGAACTTTTATGGGCAGCATTTTACCAAACAAGCGCTTTGCTACAAACAAACAAGCAGGAGAAAAACAAGAGAAACCACGTTTTAATGCAAAAGAATATGTTTCGAAAACTTTCACCGCGTTTCTGTACCTTCGAAAAAGATAAAATAATAGATTAATGTACGCCACAATGCTAGTACTTTTTGTTTTCACTATCCGGTTACAGAATAAAAAAATAAAAATAAAAAGTTAAACATTAGAACGTCAAAAAGTTCCCCTGTCGGTGGTTCCCAGAATGTGAGAGCATGTGTTCCATCTTATTTTCAAACAACTGAACGAGATGTCCAAACGAAAAGCAAAAGCAGATAATTATGGCGGTACTGGCATTGAAGTACGATTTTATCCTAATTGGTTCGAGCAAGCCCCACGATGTCCACATGGTATATATAGTTTATGCATTAAGTTTGCCGTGTCTGTTTGCGAAACTGATATTTTTAGGCCCAATGTTACTCTTTGAGAGATTTGTGAAAGGAAAGCAAGCTTCGAAAAGATTTTATGCTTGTTCCGCCAACAGGGACCGCAAGGATTGCAAAGCTTTTGTGTGGGAAAATGAACATTTGACAAATGCCAATGTAAGTTGAAACTTTGTGTTTGGTAAATTCTTATCCATTTCAAGTGTTTTTTCTCATTAGGTTGGAACCCAACACTTTAAAAAGACTGCAAAGGATGATAAAAGTTTTACGTTTGAGGAAATCAAATCCGTAGCTTGTGAAAATCGACACTACTGTTTTGAATGTCAAAAGGTAATTTTTGCGATTGTTTTCAAGTACAATATTTTTCAAGCACAGACTTGTTTTTTGCAGTTTTTCATCAACAAAAGTGAATTGAAAAGACATTTTAAGCACAAGGTGATAACGAATATCAGCACAAGTGATTTGCTTCAACCATCAAAATTGTTCCTGTCGCCCAAACAAAATGATAAAGTTCATGCGGTAAGATCCATTTTGTTATCACTTCAGGTTCTAAAAAACAGTTTTGTCCGATCTCATTTTTCAGCAATACTTTTTGAGTCAGCGGAGTACGTCTTTCCTTCAAGATCAATTAAAGAAGCTTGGTGTTACACATGTACTTTGTATCGGAATGCCGCGCTTGCATGAAATAATTCAGATGTCAACTTCTAACAGTGGATCAATGAAAAGTTTACTTTTGGACATAGATAGTAGATATGTAAGATGTGCCCACACACATTTGCACAAAATTTAACTAAAGCAAAAATAATGTTGTTTTTTATGCAGAAAAGTTTTTGGGCTGGTGATAAGTTTGTACAGTTCAACATGTTTAATCATTACTTTTTCACACAATCTGATGAAGATACTTTTCACAATTTTCTTTCTGATGGATCAGCAAACCAGAATCAACTGGCTGTTGTGTTGGATCCCCCATTTGGTGGACTTGTTGATTGCATTGCAGAAAGTAAATATGAGTGCAAGTTTTTTTATTCGCTTTAATTGAGTTAGGTATGGTCTTAGTCTAGCTTGCAAAAAAGGCGAAATAAACAACCAATGTTGTGAAGGTGGTGGCAGAGGGTGATAACTTTTGTCACACATGCCGAACTTGTACTCGAGGTTAGGGTTAATATTAGAAAAATAACTATAGTTTGGATAAGTTTGGGTGTTATGTCATAACAAACACAATAACTGTTTTTACATGTGTGTTATGCATGTACCCCTCCACTTACCGATAAGCCATCTCATCATTGCAGGTTTAAACTGGATAAAAGAACAGCTCACTACAAATTCCAAGAGCCAAGTTCCAAAGTTGGCAATTATTTGGCTGTTTCCATATTTTATGGAACCGCGAATAGTGAACAGTATGCCTGAGTTACACATGTTGGATTACTGTGTTTATTATGACAATCACAAAAAGTTTAAAAATCCTGCAAGTGGGAGAAATATGTCACCTGTTCGAATGTTTACCAATGTCCAAAGCAGTTTGATTCAACTACCATCGGATGAAGGCTATAGGTCAGTAAACATGAATCATACATTGATAATGCTGCTATGCAAAAGCACAAAGTTTTCTACAGCTGTATATAAGCATCTGCTGTATTTGAAAAGATTGAAGTTATTTTTATGCATGCAATTTAACAGATTTTGCAAAGAGTGCCAAAGGTGTGTTGCGCAACAGAACAAACACTGCAATAAATGCAATACATGTCCATCAAAAGTAAGACAAACATTTTTTTTACAAAATCTCTTGACCATCACATAACCTGAGCTTTTGTCTTTACAGGATGGAAGGACTTATGTTCACTGTGAAAAATGTCAAAAGTGTGTTAAACCAGGTAAGTTTTAGCAAAAATTTTAGGTTTGGCGCTGTCAAGTTGTGCTTTTCAAATCCAGTCTGACTTTCTTGTGTTTCCACAAACAAAACACTTCAGTGGCATTGCTCCTAAAAAAGCAGTGCCTAATATGCCAAACTGCCAGGAAAAATGCCCAAAATAGATTAATTCCTCATGATCAAAATCAAGTTTCAAACATTGTCTGCAAATCGTTGAAGGACTTTATGTATATTTTTAACGAAACTAAATTCTTTTAGTATCATGTGGTTTGTGCAACTTGAATTTCAGGTCGACAACACTGCTTGGTTTGTGAAAGATGTGAGCTGCCCGATCATAAATGTGAGAAAGCCAAGTCAACTACAGGTTGTCACATCTGTGGTCAGGTGACCCATAAAAGGAGGGACTGTCCCCTGCAGAGGAAGCCAAACATTATTCCTGTTTCAAATGCACCAACAAATACTTTTTCTAATGATAATGGTGCAAATTGTGCTCGTAATTCAAGTTGTAAACAATTTGGGATTCATAATCCCTCTCACCATAGAAAATATAAGAAGCATTTTTCCTCCGCACATAAATAAAAAGGATATTAGATAAAGTGTGTAAACCATCATGTTACAAGGCAGCATTTCTTAACAATTAAATTGAAGAAATGCTTTTCAAAACTTACATTTAAAGCTTTCATTTTAGCTGAGTGTTTTGGGTTCTAGATTAAGTCTGGTCTCTCAAAAAATGCAAGTTTTTAGCAGCAAATGTATTGTCGCATAAACTATAACGTCTGTAAATTTAACACGATAGCATAGATCAGTAAGTAGTGAAATATGCAAGCAGCTCGGCAGCTTAGTAAAGCACACCAACTATTTCCAGGAACACTAAGCGAAGTGGCAGAATTGGAGCAAGAAATTAGGCGAACTACTGTCATAGATTTATAAGGTCGTAATGTAAAAATAGATGAACTTTTGTTCAGCTTTTACAAACAACCATCATTTGCACACTTCAAAAATCTCACAAATTTTGTTTAATTTATACAGAGCATCCTCAGCCAAGTCCGGGGACATTGAGGCACTTTTAACTTCAGTTGTTTTCACAGGTTGAACACTTCTCCTCCTGTGTGTGCCAGCAACATTTTCAGTCGGTTTTAAAGCATCAGTGCGACATCGTGGCACCCCTGGTCTTGCACTGGGGGCCATCTTGGGTCTGCTTTGAGCTTTAACCACTTGGGCAGGTTGTTTTACAAGTGGTGGCTTCACTTTTGGTTTTCTTGTGGTGGTTTTCGGTTTAGTTGTTGCTTCAGGCAGCTTCGGAGCTTGTGACCTGCTGGGGGTGGAGGTGGAAGCCAAAGTTGTAAACATTCCTTTCACAAAGCTTCGTTCCCTGCAAAGGCATTGTTTTTGTTGTGGTGTTTGATCAGGCACAAATTGTTACAAGGCAAAAAAGCTCAGGCGTCAAATATTTATACAAACAGAACGCGTAAAATTTACTCTAAAGACTTAACCCTAACCCACAGGCCAACATAGTAGGCCAAAGTTCAGATGTAGCTAATATACAACTTACTTGACAAAACTTTGCTCCGTCATCATTGAAGAATCGTTCAGGTATTTGATTGTGTGCAATTCCGTCATACGCCTCTGTATGCTGCTGCGTTCATTCTAATAAAAAAAGTTATAAGGACGTTTTTTAAATGCAGAAACATCAGTTTGTTCGAATTGGACCGACAAATTCAAATTAGAAGATGTACAGAGAACAACTTTTTCTTTAGAATGAGCAAAGACCTGGGTTTTTTGGAGTTTGTATTGAAACAAGGACGTTACAAACATTTGTGTAGTATCTGCAGTTTTATCCAAATCAGGCGAATGTAGGAATTGACCGAAGTTTTCTGCAAGAAGTTATCACAAAAAGAGTCAATTTTGACAAACCTGTGTTTTATATCTTCTCTCCGTTTCTTTCTGAATGTTTTTCAGTCGCTGTATGTTCAACTGGTGGTTGATGACAAAATCCTGAACAAGAAAAATTCCGTTAATGTAAATTTCAATAAATACCATCTGAAAGCGCAAATACGCCAAATCCTAGGTTATTTTCCAGCTGCAACACAAATATGTGAATAATTATTGGCCAATTTAACGTATAAACGTACACTAAGGATGGGCTAAGTAGGTAGGGGTTTTGCATGATTTTGTTCAACCAAAATCTGATTTTGAACACAAAGAATAAATACGTACCGACTGATATATTGTTGCATCATAATGTGGCCGAGCGAGGTGTGTTTATTTTGCTTGGCAAGGGAAATCACAACGACACAAAACCATTAAATCAATCACCAAGCCAGTAATAACTTATCAAGGACGTTATGAGCGGCTAAAAATGATTGAGGTCACAATTGGTGGATCAAGTTAGAACGCACTGCAGCTACACCTTCATCACTAGGCGTCATGTGACAGGTGGCTCACAAGAAAGTGAGTTTTGGTGCATTGTAAAAAATTCGACTGGTTATTAACTATTAACACAAAGTCGGTGCTTGGCCAAAGTGAACATAAGCAGTTTAAACCCAATCTCAGTAAACACGGTAATTAACACATGCAAATGTCAAACCTTCGCTCGCCGTTCGTCACACAAGTATATCAGCAGAAGCTCACAAGCCGAGATAAACACAGGACGGTTACTCTTGTCTCTCCCACCACGATCCTGATACTTGGAAAAAACGTTCACAAGTTCATCCAGGTTTTCGTCTATCGTCTGTTTCACTGACTCCGATGATGAAGGGTTCTGACAAATTCATAATTGTCCGTTAACAAGTTGTTATGCACCAACGATTAAATCAATCTAATTTAGTTTTGTTAAAAACATAACTGTCAGAGAGCTTGTTTATAGTGAATGCATTGTGTTTCAAAGGTTTCAAAAAATCGCTGTTAATATTATCAGTTAGCACAAAATACCCATTACTGAAAATCAAAACAAAAAATTTGGTAATTTTGAATGTAATATCGCAAAAATGTTGTTATTTGGAACACCATTATTGGTATTTTTGACTTTCTTTTTCTGTGTTGTATCATGTACACTGTGGAATTAACTAATAGGCGAATAAATGAAACCTCTCACATACCGACAAAAGGTTGGTAAGAATTCGGAGTGACAGCAGGACGATAGTTCCACTTCCAAAGTCGCGATTGCACACACTGAAAAGTCGAAACAGGGCTTTGGGACCTCCTGCTTCGGTGATGTGATCGCAGCAAACTCCAACAAGCTCAGATACACGTTCTGTGACGAATTTTTTGTTAAAATCAAGATGAAGCAGAAAAAATTTCAAGGTAAAAGAAAAACATTGAAGACTTTGTTTAAAACCTTATTTAGATTTATTTTTTGTAAATATTAAAGTGAACAACATGTATATGGTTTTCAAACAGGTTGTTTTGATTTTAAAACTTTTGTTACAGATTTTCTACATAATGTACGCTAGGTGGGGCTACTGTTTTTTTAAAAGCATCATTTTAAAAACTGACAGTAATTGGTTGCAATTTATGATTTGTTTTAAATAAGGAAACTGCATCGAGTAAAGCAAATTTTTATAATCACCAATTTTATTTTCCTGGACCAACATTTCTGTAGTTAGCCCCAATATTAAAGTTGTTAATGTAATAAATTCACAAAATATACGAGCACAAAAACTATAAAGCCTTAAAAACATGTGCTTTGTCAATATAAACCACCCAGAAAATAAAAAAAGTTCATATATTTACCGAGTTCTTCCAAAGCACTTCTCACTTGATTCAAGTATTTTTTGCTGAAGAGAATTCTGAGTGCTTGAACCATTCTGTTGTGAATCGTGTTTTCTGGATGCAGCGATGCACGCTTAGAGGCTTCCTGAATTTTTAGTCGCTGGTATGCAATGCCGGGAAACACCAGCATCGATTTTCGAACCGTGAACCTTGAGGAGTATAACATGTATATTGTTAACGTTTTCATTGCTCATAACATTTTAATTCTTTAGGGCTTTCCTAAACTTTTTTACTTGGAACACATAAAAATCAAAGAAATGCCTTTTGGACTGGTAACATAAAAATGTTGTGAATAGAATAAATTGTTAGATAAACATTTGGTTTCGAAAGACTTTTTCAACATATTTTTTTCAGCATGTGGATCAACAAAAATCAACGTCAATGAAGAAATTTGTTTTATGACATAAACATACTTGATACACACAAAGGGTTTATAAATGGGCAAAAATAACTTGTTTTACAGAGACATAAAAGTAACACCTGTTACTAATGGTTGAGAATGAGAATTACTGATTTTAAGAAAGTCAAAAGCAACATAGAAAACGGTGCCAACTTTTATATGAAAAAAAGTTGTGCAATCTTAAGGTAATATTTACACTTTTATTATTTAATTTAATTTCATTCAAAACTCTTAAGCTTACCCTCTCCAAACTGACTGAATAAGCAAGCTAGCACGATTTTCACTCTTAACTTTCTTTCTTGCGAGATACATCCGCCATCTTCTCTGTATGAGAATTGCTCTCTTTTGCTGATGGAGCAAATGTCTGAAATAATTTGTCACAGGTGAGCAAAACAAATAGCTAGGAGATAAAGCCAAACCAAATCTTAGAATTTTAAAACTTGATTGTAAAATTTCTTGTTTTTTGTTTTATTCATTTTATTTTGGAGTCCATCCTAATCGTGCAAAAAAATTAGGATTAATTCATCCGTATGTACCAAATTAAACACATAGTTGATGGACTAATTTATTATATTATAGGTGTAATTCGCACCTTCTGAATTGTCTCTGAATAATCACAGCAGCTTTTCGCATCTTCAGGAACTTTCTTCTCATCAAGTTTGATTTCCACTTCCGTTGAACTTTCACCACAAGTTGGATATGTTGTTTATGGTGTGCTCTCATCACTGAGCGTCTGTATGCTCTGAACAATAAAAGTGACCCAATATTGTGGTATTCAAAATAACAATGCATGATGAAAGGTCTGCAGTGGGGTAGAAATATACTTTTCGAGTAAACACATTTTTCATGTCAGGCACAATGACGTTAATAATAAAATATTTTCTCTTGTGTCAATTTTAGTAACCAGCAAGCTACTTGGAATGGTTTGTTTGCATGGAACTAAGGTTGCAAGCTGTTATCAATGTTTTAAGCACTATGCCTTTATTGGAACAAATCGGCTGTTTAGACAGTCATTATAAGAGAAAATATGCCAAATAGCAAGTTGGAATAACCAGTACCTAGTGTATAAGTAAAAACTATGTCATTAATTCAAAGTTATAACAAAGCGTATTAAGCAGGCCATCAATTACAGTTAAAAAACTCGCAGTGGCATAATAGCGCTAAGTAATCATGCAAACAAAAATCTTAAATATGTGATGCCACAAGCGCAAGTTATCTTCTTAAAAAGCACAAGGTTTGTAAAGAAAAGATTCTCTTCAGCTTTGACTTTTTAGGTCTGCTAAAAATGCGCATTTAGAAATATAAGTCAACTATAAGGGAAAATTCACAGTTTTTATCTCTAAATAGGAAGATACATAAAGACGACGACACTGTTTGTCAAAAGTAGAAAGTGTTTTACACACAAGTACTTGCTTGTATCTTCTATTTAAAATTAAAATGAGTATGTCAAATCTGTGAGACTTTTTCTTACCTTTGTATGATAATAGCATTGAGATGGTCCTTGACAGCCATGCTGATCATCAATAACTGCAACTTTCTCTTTGCGGCTTTTTCCTCTAACAATAAAGCGTAACTTCGTCTTTGACGACAACCCCGAAACCAAGACTGCAGGACAATCACAGATTTCTCACGGTTAGCTTCTTCTTGCATAAGTTTAAATCGTTTCCTTGCACTGTTGCCTCTGTATATTGCTTGTATCCAAATCACAGCCTGTTTTTGTTTTAGGAATTTAGCTCTTGTGTATGTGGTGAGTTGTTTTGCCCTCCATTGCCTTTGTATAGAAACTACAGCCCTCCGTTTCTCCAAATACGACCTTCTAACTATAATGCATCTGAAGTAAGCCTGAATTTTGATGGCAGCATTTTTATTTGCAGTGTAGGTTGTTTTTTCCATCCAGCCACGGAAATGTGCTTGAATAGTGACAGTTGCTTTTCTAGCTGCCAGGAATTTTCTTCTTTGGACGATTTTCCTTCGCAATGCCTGGAGCCTTACAACAGTTAACTTTAGGGTTTTAAATTCTTTTCTAATTCTCCAAGCTTGTAAAGTGGCTTTCCATTTTAGCTGGATTGTAACAATTGCTTTACAGACAGTTAGATAGTTTTGCCTGTCCTTCACCCCCTTGTACCATGTCTGAATTGTAACAGCTGCTTTCTTCTTGTGCAAAAATACCATTCTTTCAATGTGGCCTCTCCATGCCGATTGAATTGAAGTAGCGGCCTTACGTCTTCTGGTTTCTTCATTTTTTTGCCGCAGATAAGTTAAGAATTGTTGCCTGGCCTTGTGACGACGATAATATGATTGAATTAGCAAGCATGAAATTTTCAATTGTAAAAATTGGGTCCTTTGTTTTTTTTCAAGAATTGTCGCTTTCCAGTGTTGCTGTATTATAACAGCAGCATTTCTGGTTTTAATAAACTGACATCTTGCTTTGAAGCCTTTCCAAGCAGATTGAATACAGACAGCAGCAGTTTTCTTTTGTTGCAAAGCCAATTTAGCAGCCTTGTATTGTTTTCTTGCCATCCAACCTCTTACAAAAGACTGAATAATAACAGTTGCATGTTTAGTTGCCAAAAAGCTTTTCCTTCGAACAGTTTTCCTTCTCAAAGCTTGGATTTTAATGGAAGAAGATTTTAAAGTTTTAAAATCATTTTGTACTTTTCGGCCATGCAAAGTTGATTTCCATTTCAGTTGAATTGTTAGAACAGCATTCTTGACTTTTAAATAGTTTTGTTTGACCTTTTTGGCTTTGTACCAAGACTGTATTGTTATCACAGCCGATTTCAAATGCAAAAATTTTGTTCTCTTTGTGTGACCTTTCCAAATAGATTGGATCAATGTAGCAGCTTTGTTTCTTCGTTTTTCTTTAGCCTGAATTCTGAGAAGTTTGTAATATTGCCTGGCAACGTGGCCTCTGTAAAATGACTGGATTTTTAAACAAGATTTTCTTAAATCAAGATATTTTACTCTCTGTTTCTTTGCTAAGATTGTGGCATTCCAATGCCGCTGAATCACAATAACAGCTTTCCTTGTTCTGAGGTACTTTTGTCGTGCAGAATGGCCTCTATAATAGGATTGAATTATCAAGCAT